>VDFB02145458.1:0-42334 GCA_007258455.2 Sequoia sempervirens
CTTTGAATAGGCGCGACTAGAGAAATCCAAGTGGGAACCTAGAAAATATTGTCTCTGCCAGCCTAGGACTTGTGCTTGTATTGCAACAATCAAACAAAATTCACAACCAAAAACAAACTAAAAAACATTCTGTCTATTGTGTCTTGCATGTGTGTTCAAAACAAATCTCAAACAAACACCACACTTGAAACTTACGACATTCAAACCTTGACACAAACTAGGCCAACACATCCAAAACAAGCTTGAAATTTAAATCTATTTGGACCAAGGACTTGTTCATTCATTCATCCATCACCTCATATTTTTGCATTAGACATTCCCTATAGGTCTAAACTTTAGGTCATATGTTTTAGCTTGCATTAACCTCTTGCATAAACCTCTTGATTAGGAAGCCCATCAAACTTAGACTAGACTATAGCCTCAAATATTTATTCTCTTGCCCTTATCTTTTAGACAATAGTCATCCTAGTCCTTCATCATTTAGGTTGGTTCCTCAAATCATCAGTCTAGTTTGAGACCACCTTGTCCACACATCTTATTAGTCTTTACTTTACCCAAGGTCATTGATAATTAGATTAGTTGCCATACTTATCTTAGTTTGATTAGCAACCATATTTTAGGTTTTACCTTCATACTAGGTCATTCTATTCCATCCCTTCATTCCACACTTTGCATACCTTAGTCATACTCCACCTTTCATCATAACATCACATTTGCATCTTAGTGACATTACCATCCACCACCATGTCTTCCATTCACCTTGATATGCTTGCTATTCAAGTTGAATACCAAGTAATCTATAATGGTCAAGCCCAACAAGCCATAGACTTCAAAAGACAATTCATCCAATCCAAATACCAATCAACCTCAATCCATGGTCAACAACCCACATACCCTTCTTACCAACAATCCATAAAATTTAGTCCTACATCCATCTTCCCTCACTATCAAGAGTCCCTTAGCACAATCCATGCCATTAATCCACAACAAATATCCACTTATCACCCTTATCCTAACCTTGACAAGGGAAACCAACCTTCCACTAGTCCCTTCCAAGCCTCCACATCCTATTCTAGTCCATCATTCACTTCTCCATTCCAAGTCTCCACATCCTCTTGCATTCCTTCATCCACTAATACATTCCTATTCACTCCATCCCAAGCTACATTTAGTCATGAAAATCATATCCTTGTCCAAAGTCACATTCCATTGCTTAAAATTGAGGATACATGTCGAGAGGAAATTCCAAAGCATGACATCATGACTGCACCTTCATGTCAAGATCAAAGTAGTCCATCACATGACCCCATCCTTAAGTCCATTTAGGAAATCCTTCTAGATAATCATTGCATCCAAAATACACTTGTCCTTGATCAAGATCCCATTCCCAATCATGTCGTCCAAGAAAAAACCATTTTTGACCAAGATCATACCCTTGAACATGAAGTCTAAAATGATCCTCTCATTGAATTCTTTTCCATTCATGATCAAAGATTTGAAGTCGATCCTATCCAAGTACCAAACATCGCCATTTTCCAAAATGAGACACTTGCCTCCATGAGACACATAGATGATCTTCCTCTAGAACAAGAGTCTCCTACTCTAGACATATTTGCAAATGATCAAGCTATAGATGAATTCACTGGACTCTATGATAATGACCATAAGGAAGGTTTCTGCATTGAATTGGAAGCACCAATATATTTTTAAGAACCATCAAAATCCAATGTTTCACAAAATCAAACCAAAGATATCAATCAGAAAGCTATCCCACATATCAATGAAGCTAAGACATCCTATCAACTAGGATCATCCACTTTTATCAAATCAAGATTTCTCGCAAAGGAGAAGATTCCAAGTAACAATTTCTACATACACAATGATGGGTTAGCATCTTGTCTTCAAAACAAAAAATACCCCATCGCAAACAAAATTTGTTAGAGCATGCGGTATCAAGGAAAAGGACTAAGCCTACACGAGCAAGGAATTTTAGAACTAGTACAGTTTCAGGCAAATTTCAGACATTAAGGTCTTGGCTATTCTTCAATCAACAAATCTAATGATGTTAGTGGTACCTCCTTGATATTGGGGGCAACTTTATTTGATACAAACATCAAAATGGAGGCCATGAGTAGTTCTTGTCATAAGGTTGCTTCCAACACTCCTTCCATCCATACCATAAACCATCATTCCCATTATCTTAAATCTTCCATTTGGAACCAACAAAAATAAAATTATTATAAATCCAAAGTTCAAAGTCAAAATAAAATGCCATTGCATCAAACAAAAATACAAGTGGACAAGTAAATTTAATATGGATCCCAAAGAAAAATGGATCAAGCAAAGAAAATATTCCAAATCCAAAAGTCAATCAAAATGTGGAGCCACAAGAAAAGAGGACTCCCACATATAATAAATGTCCACCTCCTTCAAAATGGTCATCAAGCGAGGCATATAAAAGTGTTAAAAAAAATATCCTAAATCCAAACTCCATCATCCATCACCCCAATTTTGGTGAATGAAAATTCCTACATCTAAATTGCCAAACACATCTACCATCATCCATGATAATCCTACCTCTCGCATAAAGTCTAAAAATCCTATGTCACAAATCCATCATATCTTGGCAACAACTCTTTATCATAAGGACTCCCATGGCACTCTATTGCGATGTGCGCATTTTGATAAGGTAAACTCTAGTATCAACAAGGATCATAATGACATCAATCAGTTGTATGCAAGTGCTATGATCCTAACAAGGCAACTACTTCATAAAGGTCATTTGGCATATCATGGCACCAATATCTACATCGGCACCATTGAAGGATTCAGAACAATTAGTGATCAACTGAAATAGCAAGGTCATCCAAAATATATATATATATATATATATATATATATACCTTGAAAATAAAAAAAATTGTTACCTTAATGAAAACCTAGCAAACAGGTGTCTTGGTGACAACAAAAAAAATCAAAAAAATAGTAAAGAGAAAAATTTCGTCCAATAGTGAAAACCATTTTTATGGCACTTTGGATAAGTACCATGTGATGAAAACCTGACAAACAAGCATCATGTGTAAAAGAGATTATCTATATGTACCACTACACTTGGGGGAAAGTTACTCATCTCCCATACCCTTTGCATGACATTTCCATCTATCCATCTAAGCTCTATCATTCCCATCCATTTTCCCACCTAATTTGATCTTGATAAGAATTGGGGTACAAACATAAATCATGCTTTGGGAAAACTCTTGCCATGTATATCCTTTGGTCATACACTATCCATGAAATGTCTTGTCATCCCCTTCATAACATTTACCTCGGAGAAAATAAATTAACCCTATGTGACATAGTCCTTGGAGACCATATGCCAATTCTACCATTCAAAAATCTTCATGTCTCCTATCTTTTACCAAAATCAATCAATTATCCTTCCATACCTACTTTTGGACTTGGCTTTCCCTTGTCATTGGTTTAAGGATTCTAGTCCACCTATCCAACATCCTTCCACCATCCCATTCAATCCTAAAAAAGAAGTGATTCCAAATGCAATAAGCCTAATCCATACAATCTTGCTATGCAACTTCATACATCATCCAAAACATTCCTTGGATTTGTTTCTAGCTTTGCTGCAAACCTTGATCCTTTAGTCACATTATCGTCATCCTTACATTGTTTCGGGATGTGTCCTTCCCACGTCAAACATCATCATCACCTGTCAATTGGTATTCAGCTTGACTAGGGGAAAGATCATATTTGTCCTTAGATTCTTATGCATGCTTGCTTGCTTGCTTGTAGGCATCATTCACATGCATTTGCCACAATCCTCAAATATTCCCAAAAACACAAAAAAATCAAAACATTCCAAAAACACAAAAAAAAACCAAAAACTTCAAAATCCAAAAAAATCATAAAACTTCAAAATCCAAAAAAAAACAAAACATATCAAAACCCAAAAACATTCAGATAAATTTCAAAACATCCCAAAAACAGAGTCAAAGTCAGTCATGTTAGTCTTTGTCATTGTCGAACTACGTTGCCTCTGCGACTAGACGTAGGCAAAGCCATCTGTTGATGTGCTCTTGAGGCATTAGGTTGGTCCTTTAGGTGCTTTCAAATAAAATCATGATTCGATCCTTTGTCATTGAAACAAAGTCAAGGGTCATGTCAAACTATGAGGTCTCTGCGCACTGCTACGTAGGAAAGGCCATATGTCGATGAGTCCCTGAGCCCCCCTAGGTCAATCTTTTAGGGTTTGTCAGGTCACTCAAAATAAATCAAACAATGTCAACTCAGATGTGACATAATCATCTGAACTTCAAACACAAATCTTGAATCAACTAGAAAAGCAAGCCAACAAGTCTCCAAGTCAAATAAGTCATTTTCACAGCAATCAAACAAGTCAATTTGATCAAAACCAATAGTCTTATATAGGATGTGTCCTTCTTGAAACCAAACCTTGTCACTATCACCCTTTGTCATTTTTCTTATACAGGTAGTTGCATGATTGAAACCAGACTTGATGTCTTATACAACATGTTTCTTCTCCTGAAACCAGGCCTTGTCAAAATAGTCCACCTGTCACTCACTTCGTCCCTTACCACACTGACACACACTTATTGGCAAACAATCTGAATGATTGTTGACCTTCTTGGTCTATTTTGTCTTATCTTTTGGATTTTCTTCGGTCATGTTACTAGCCACCTTGAGGATGTCCCATGAAGGATTTAGAGGAGTGATGATGTCTCATGACTCGTCTTTTCGTTGATTGCTTTCTGCGATTTGTCTTGACAAAAAGGCTAGGGAAAATTTTCCCTAAGTATGAGTTAGGACATTCCTTGTCTATGACTGTCTGTTTTATAGATGGATGACCTTGCACACCTTGGTCTATGTCATACCATGGTGTTTGTTGTCCATTTTTCATATTTTACTACTCTATGATGATAAAGCACTATGACATGCACAAGAAGCTTCATCACCTTCAGTTTCCTTCATATCTCTTTTTCATCTACCATTTCTTCCATCATCCATTTCCTTCATCATTTCATCTTTTCTTTATCATCCTTACCTATTTTCCTCTATCATTTTTGTCCATCTTCTAGTCCTCTCATCCATTTCAAGAGCACACTCATGTTCTTTGAACCCACATGTCCTCTCGAGGGGGCATACCTCTACCTCCTCGTCATCCTACTTTCACTGGGGCATATCTTTTTCTTTGAAATAATGTGATAGGTTGCATTGTCTCAAAGAGGGAAAAAATGTAGACACTCAAAAGTTGTCCTCACAATTGTCCTATTTTTCATCTATTAATTAAATGGATATCATTATTTGTTTAATTAATTCATTTAAATAATTCCTTCTATTCATTCATCAATGCATTTATAAGCATTTATCCATATCATAATCAATCATTTATTCATTTATCCATCGACATAATCAGTCACTTATCCATTTCATATTATTCCATTTTGCATTAATCATCAAAATATTCATACACGATCCATTTACATATTTCATTAAATAATTTAAATTCATAAAATCATTTAATCATTTAATTCATTTTCATTAAATCATTCATCCATTAATTCAAAAATGCACTTTATTCTAAGCTTCTAAAGATATATTATATCATAAATCCAATTTCTCTCATTTTAATCAATTTTAATTAATTTTAATATGCATTTATCCCACATCTGTCCCGTAACTTGAATTCACCTCGTGAATTCACCTATAAAAGCCCTCTCCCTTCTCACCAAAAAGCATACACATTTTGATTGCAAAACTCCAATTTCATAATTCTCAAATCCATTCTACATAGCCTCATGTGCTTTTGGGGCAAAAATCTGAGAGCAAAGACAAGAGATTGTAGGTAGGATGGAAATGGAGTTATCTTTCCTTTTGAATGCATTTGCTTTGATTTCTTGGAATTAGTATTTCATTTCTCCATTTTGTTTTCATTTTGGAAAAGCTCTATTGGAGTGATGTTGAATGCAGGTTGATTCTAATTTGTGAATTCAAGGTTTTCTTTTTCAGCATCATACAGTGACAACCCTACTTTATTTTTGAATTCCCCATTTTGAAACATGAAAGTTACATAGTCTTTTATTTTTTTTCTAGTGTCTTCTCTCATTCTCAAGAGAATTGTTTTTGGCACAGGTTTAGGGATCATGAATTTATTCATAGATAGATCATAATCCACAAGTATCCCCACCCTATTTTTAGTCATGTATTTCTTGATAATCTCAAATGGATTAGAGTCTCCTTTAGAAATGTAGATACTTCCTAAAGGTAGAAATTTTTTCTCCTACAATAAATTGGAAGAGATTTCCTTCATTTTCTGAATCTAAGGTCTTTGTAGTAACAAATTATACCTTTTGAAATTTTCAATGATATAAATTTTGTGAGAACAATTTTAGGTTTGAGGGTGACTTGGAGAATGCTTTTTATAATTGTGAAAGAGCCTTTACATACTTTTATCCTCATAATGGCCTCTTAGGTCATTCATGCACTTTCTAAGATCTTTTCAAGGTGACCCATTTTGTTGTTAATGTAGGTAGTCGTGTCTCTATATGAAGTGAATTTGGCGTCTTGCAAATATTAGACTAAACTAGCACAAATTGATCCCTTGAATGGTTTTGAGTTGGATAAACTATTTTTCATTATTGTAGCCCCCATTGAAGGTTTTTAAAGATACTTTAGTATTGATTATGATTCATCCCCTATTTTAGCACTTGATGAGTGCCCTTAAATTTAATATCTTTGTAATCAAACCTATCTATTATAGGTTCCATGAGGTGTGAAGGGATATAATAGTTAAATGAAGGGGTGATTAAATTAATACAAGGGAATTTCCCTTAGGTTTATGTCTATCCCAATATATTTGGGTGTATTATAGATACTGCAAAGTAAATAGATGAAGTTGGAAAAAATAGGGAAAATAAGATAGAGTGGAGATAAAGGTGGGATAAATAATCCCAAAGGATTTATTATTCATGTTCAATTCATCAATATGTGTTATACAAGTTTGACTCACAACTATTGTGCATGAGTCATCAATGGCATGCACACTCAAATTTCATGTTGATTAGATGTATTAGACTATTATTATTAATGATGCAATAACAAGTATAATGGTGGAGGATTAGGAAAGTTACACCATTTCCAAGGAAGGAATGATTTATGAACAACAAGGATATTGGGTCATGGAGTTGTGATGTTAGTATGCATTTTTGGGGTTATTTGTGGGATGATGATCTTGTTTGGACTACCTTCTTCATAAGGGAAAACTACCCTTTGGGTTGAATTTTTTTTTTATAAAGGCATGGAGGTGAAATTTATTATATGGATGTTTGTAGGGGTGTGTATGGATTTGAGTTTTTTTTATTTTTTTCTATGAAGATGCCAAGATGATAATTCTCTACCTTAATAATTCCTCAAGATGTGCTATCACATTGCCTTGTTTGTCTTGTTGTTCTTTAATGAGTTTAGGAGGAGGTGAAATCTTTTTCTCAATTCCCTCAAGGTAGCTTCTACCCAATACTCTATAATCTCATGACACATGAACAACATATACTAAATATGATCAAGGGGAAAAAGAATGTAAGTAAAGGTGTCCTTCGAGTGTTAGATTGATTACTATTGGTTAATCATAATTCATTAAAATTTTATGTTTGTTTGTGTTTTGTTAAATGTTTTATTACTTTTCAATTTTTTAAACATATAATTATTGAAACTAAGTTTTGGAGCACTCTTGGATTGAATGTGTAGACATGTAAAATATACAGATTGATATCACACACTCGATCCTTATCTACTTACATCGCTTCATCCTGAATTATCCCTCTGCCTAACCATTTAATCGAATAGCCTTATTTGATTAAATTCATCATAATTCCCTTTTTAATTAAATAAATCCCTCAATTTAATTAAATCATTGTCTTTGTGTAATTAGCTAGGTCATTTCATCTTCCTATCTTTATTTAATTAAATAATCCATTATTCATTTGATTAAATCTCTATAGTTCCTCTATTAAATTAAATAAATCAAACATTTATCTAATTTAATCAAACATCACCCCCTTTGGTTAAATAAATCAAAATATTTATTTAATTAGGTCTTAATCATTTTCATCTCTTTTTGATTTATTTCAACCCACAAGTCTAAATCAATTAGTCAAATCACCTAATCTCCTCTTAAATTGATCAAAACCTGATTAGTTTAATCTAATTGCATGTCACATCCTCTAGCTTTTCCCACTTGCACAATAAATCAATTTATTTGATTTATTAAATCTCTATTTACTTTAGAAAAGGCATCCAAGTGGGAATATTCTTCAAATTTGAAATCTCCCCCCAAATAGACATGTACATCCAACAAAGCATTTAAAATCTCTTACATGCCCTTGTGCATTGAGCCAAGTGGCATTTAACTCCTCTTTCATCCCCCCTAAACATGTCATTTCATCAAATTCAAATATTCAAACTTGCACATTGATCAAAATGTGCTCATTCCTCCACCATTCACATAATGACATGTGGCTTCTTCTCATTTTTTGAAGATTAGTCCCACATTCATCCTTTTTCCTTTTCTCTCTTCACATCCTTCTATAAATAGAGAGCTCATCCTTCATTTCTATCATCCACAATTTGAGCAAAGCTATTATACTTCAATTTCATCTTAGAGCTTTAGCATTTGCATCAAATCCATCAATTGTAGCTAGGTTATTGCAGGTTTTCTCCATGGAAGGCATTTGAAGCAATCACCAAGTGGATCACAATCATCAAATCTTCATCAAGCTTGCTTAGGAGTTGGGAAAGGGCCAATTTCCACATCAAATTGGCACCAACTCCCCCATAGGATCAAGAGTTTGCATTATTTGAATAGGATTAATCTCTTTTATTGCTTTTCATTGCATTTCTTGCTTTCATTTCCTATTTTGAATCATGTTAATGGATTTTATGGGGAATCTCTATTCTAACTTGCATTTGATCTTATTAATGCGTTCATTTGTTGTGTTCTTACATGTATAGGATATTGGTTCACAGAATGAATAAAAGCTCCTAAGTTGTTGTGTTGTCATTTTGTGTTTTTAGATCAATTAAATTCTTATAAAATAAATATTGTAAATTAAACAAAATAATAAAACGAATGATGTAAAATGCAATAAATTTGACTAATCTATTTTTTTATTTTTCTAAAATATAAATAATTGATAATGAAAAGTAAATTTATACCAATGCAACTATTATTTTTGTTCCTTTTCTTATTTTTAAATGATTTCATGCAACTAAATTATTTAAATTGAATTCATAAACCAAATAGTATGAAAGCCAACAACTCCTATATTTTACTTTTTCTTTGCTTAGAACACAACTTGAAATAATGATCCAATTGAAAAAGAAAAGAATTAATCTAGACTTGTCTTTCAATTCCCTTTGGTTTAGAATATGTTTTCACAAAATAAGACAAATGATACAACTTACTAATTTTATATTAAAATAATAAACAAATGCTTGTTCCTTGTCTTGTGGTTACTTGATCAATTTAGTAGTTGTTTCTTGGTGATAAATGGTTGGATGTTGCTATCTCGTGTTTAGTTTTATTGATTTTTAAGAGAAGCATAAGTCACTTGTAAAAAAAAATTGTTAAAACAATCTATTCCAATAAAATGAACTAACCATTTCCTAATATATGAGGAAGTAAAAAAAGTACTATAGACTGGGAGTAGGCTATATATCTAGTTAAAATAATTAAAATTAAAGGATTGCCACACCTAGAGATTTACCATACAAGATGTTGTGGATTTATGATGTTGTAATAGTGTCCTTAGAGACACAAATTTGTATTCTATTTCTTTCTTCTCTATTGGGAGTATTCCTTTGATGGCTTCATGAATTATTCACTTGTGGTTAAAACATTGGTAATTCTATTGAGTAGAAAAGTGGGGTTGTTACATGTGGTATTAGAGCCAAGTTCAGCTTTGGAGCCTATGGGCTCATTACGTAAGTAAAGTGTAAACCTTATTGAAAGTTAAAGGTTGAAAATTTCTTACGCCAAGATGGAAAGAGGAAAAGAACAAATGGGAAACAGAAAGGGAAGTTTAGATTCCTGAAAACTTGTTTGCATTTGGCGACTAGAGAAGAATCGTTCCTAGAGTTGAAAACTCCTAAACCAACAACTCAATATGATGCACCTTGGATTGCAGAAGATTAGACAATCAGGTTTATTAGAAGGATTATAGAGGCTTACTGATGGGTACCTTCATCCTATGAAATAACTAAATGACTCTAAGGGATAGAGAAGATTGAAGTAATTCCCCTTATTGATAACAACCGGTAGTTGCAAAAAGTCAAGGAATTTGGATTGAATAAGGGATATTATGAATCTATAAATATGTTTAATAGAATAAAACTAGTTTTTAGCATAAATTGAAAACTTCTGTTGAAGTAGGAAGTCAATTTTTTGTGAATTGAAAACAACTAGAGAGAAATTTGATACTTTTGAATTATGAAGGTTAGAGACCAGTTTGGTCAAGTAAAGAAGCAACCCTCGAAGAATTAAAATCCGACATAATTCCACCAACTGGAATAGGAAAAGTCAATTTGGAGATCCCAATTAAATATGAGAAAGAAGACAAACAACCCTAGAGTGTCTAAGGTTATGAGAAAATAAAAGGGACAAAATCACTTGGAAAGATGATTGATATTTATTGGATTAAATTTGCTAACGGCTCAATTAAAATCATAGTTTGGTTGAACTATGAGTAGAACTTACCAACTTGTCAACAAAAGTAAACTTACGTTTAGAGGAAATTGGATACGAAAGGAGACTATGTGTCAAATCGAAAGAGTATTTTGGAAATAACACACTAAGGTGAGGAAACATTTGTCATAAGGGATCCTTAGGCAAGCTCATCAACGAAAGAGGCTTTGCGGATATATGATAATCTTGTACTATGGTTGAAGGATATTAGTATTCATGGAAAAGAGAATTGCAATAAAATATAACTAGAGTACCTCTTAACTTGTAAAGTTGTTTATTCATTATATTTTGTTTTTGAGGATCCAATTGTTGAACTTAAGAGAATAGAAGGTGATGATGAATCCAATTTTGGAGATGAAAAATAATATTCAAGGTATACCAAGGAGGTTAAGAAAGGAAAGTAATAGACAACCAACTATCAAAAACCAACAACAAGGAATGTTAAACCAATTCGATCAATTGGGGAAAATGTAAGAGTTAAAATTTTAAGTTGATTGACTATCGTGGAAACACTAAAGGGGAAGGAGAGTAGGTAGACTCGGATAAAGTACCCCATACAATGAAGTACATTGATGTATTTCCAATTTGAAAGAACTTTTGACTTCTTCCTAAGTCACTATTCAATCAAAGTCTTGTCCTCAATAACCACAACAAGGTTGGAAAGGATAAAGGATAAGCTATTGGAACTACTAGTGAAAGGTAGTGGAAAGTTCGAGGCTTATGACCAATGAGAAAAAAATATTTACAACACAACTCTATATGAAATCAAGTTGGAAGATAAATTGTTAGTATCATTGATGCCTTAAAAAAGAATAAGGTGGTATGGCTAATCTTGAAAGGAAAATTATTGCCTATAGAATCAAAATCGAAAGAATTATATATTTCTAACCTTGAGTTAAAAAGGAACGTACATGCTTCATAGTTAAGTATGTAATTATTGCTGATATCTTTTGGGAAGATAATATCAAGTCAGTACATGATCAAACAAGAATTATTATTCTAACTAGTATAAATGCTCATCAGAAGAAATAGATTGAGCTGAAAATCAAACTATATCTTGGAAATGATCAAAGAACGAAGGAAATCCAAAATGTGGATGTCCTAAGTGGAAGGAGTTTTAGCTCCACCTTCAATAGATAAATATTATATTACGAGAATTGAATGTGGCATAAGCCCATGGAAGAGGTTTTCACTTAGTTAGGATGGACTATTATGAATCGGGAAAGAACCTATGTATCCAAAATTTTTGAAGATGAAAGAATGAATGAGGTAAATAGATGTCATATTCAAGTATATAAGGGAACGTCAAAATTTTTCAGATGAGGAACCACTATAATCTAGAAGGGGATAAAGTATAATGCTGCAAGGTATGTAGCAAGTTATTGTCCAGTATGCCAATAGATGACAAGATGTCGTCAATGGCAGTGCTTTTATACTCCCATGGAATTCCAGAAGGGAAGTTGTAGATCAAAAGAATAGTTTGATCTGTTTATGTCTATGAAACTGACATAATGTTATGGTGGGTAGACTCACCAAGGTAACCAATTTTGATTGGGAAATTTGATTTTTAGGATATTAAGTCCAAAATAGAAAATGTGTGAAGTAGTTGCTTAATGTTCTTGAGAAGGTTATCTCAGATGGGAACAAGCAAGAAATGTTAAGGTTTTGTGAAAACCATGATTGTCTTATGAGGAATTCAATTATGTTAGCTAGTTAGGCAAATGGGATAAACCATTTATCTTGGTGGATTTGTAGAATAATTATATTACAATAAACTTCTATCATTGAGGTTAGGTCCATTATATGGGAAGAAGGATTGAATCCCTATAAAGCTGAGACAAACGAAGAAATATGATTAACCTTAGATCAAAAAGGTTGTCAAAATGGAATAAGAGATCGAAATGATCAAAGAAACTTTGTTGATATAAAGCTTGAGATAAGAAGCGATAGCATTATGATCAAAATTGACAGGTGTCTAAGGGCAATGTTATGCTCAAGATGGATAGTAGTCAAGGGTAGTACTAATATTATTAAGGAAAATGATTTAGTGGTGGACGATCTTGGCTTTTGAGTTATCTAGTGGTGTAAAAACCAAAGAGAAGGATGGGACCCACGGTGTAGTGCGTAATACACTGAAATTCCTTTTCTACTTGGATTAGACTAAGGATAAGTATGTTAGCCAATGAGAATGTGTTTTTCCAGTCACGGTGGTATAGGTGCCATATAAGATATGGTCACTGTGGTACTTGTGAAGTACAAGAGAGTTAATATGATTATGTAGTATAACTCTTAAGGGAAAGTATGCGTGAAAGCACACAAGCTCTCTCTATATGTTAGTTTGGACCCTCAGTGCAAAGTCCAACATGGACGAGATTGCAAAAGGTCATGCTCTAAGGGAAGAATGTTTTGTTATTAATAGAATATGATTATTTCTTACATAAAGAGAAAAATTATAGGTATAACCTTTATTTGATTATATATATCTCCATATGTTTGAAATCATTAGGGACGATGTTTCACACGGGGGATGTATGTTACACCCCATTTCATAGTTACCAAGTTACTTTTACCATTATGAGTGAAAATATTGATAAATGTAAATTGTGTCTTTAATATGTTTGTTAGGTGAATGAAATATGTGAATATGTAATAAGATGTTATTGATTTCAAAAGAATGAATATGTTTTTGAATTAATGGAATGTTATATATTTCAATAAGAATGATCTAATGTTTTAATGATAGAAATGTATTTTGAAGCAAATGAATTTATTATAAACGTCTAACTACCTTGGTGTTGAACTAAGCTGGACGCAAGGACAGATTCAATCCTTTGGAAGGGAGGGGAAGTATCACTCAAGAGAAGTGATTGGTTGGGTAACCCTTAATGAAACCTAGCTGAGCTTACACACACTCACTTTTAGTTGGTTAAGTCAAGTCAGTAGCTTAGGAATTAGGTAAGTACCCTTGGTCATAGTTTGAAAATGATTTGAATTGGTCTTGGTTTGGGAACATTTTTTTGGGTTTGTGGTTTTTCCTTTGAATGATCATGATTTGAATATGTGAGATAGTCCTTCATCATGTGTTCTTAATTTTTTCTATGTCGACAAGTAAATACATAAAATGTATACATGTATATGTGTATGAACGGTAACTCATGCATATGATTACATAATATGCATAGTGATATGAGTTGCATGTCTATGCCATGTATATATGTACACATTTCGTGTATGTACTCATTGAAGAAGATGAATATATATATGACTAATGTGTGAGGGGGAAAATCATTAGATGTTAAACAAGATAAAATGTGCTTGAAACGAGAATCTAAACTAAGATCAAACACATTAATCTAAGATCTAAACCTACACATACAAAATGAAACTAAGCTATTGAAAACACATTTAGGGAATCTATGATTACCAAATTGAAAGAAAATAATAAGCACAGTGTTACCATCCCATATCGAAGTGTATTCACCTAATGTTGGATTGTTATTATCACCGCAGAGCCTCCATAGTTTGTGAAAAGCTTGATGAATTATGCTTGATGTTGGTTGATAGAAGGAATGAGGAAGCTCTATCAATATTGATCTTGACAACACTTTGTTGCATAAGGTATGTTGATTCTCCGATCCTTTTTTGTGAGGAGAGAGGTTTGTTATATAGAAAAAGAGATTTTGAATCGACGACCAGGTTTCAACAATCTTGGATCAAGATCAATGGTTGAAAGGTGTTGAGAGGATTTAGACATGAGAAGATTGTGCAAAGTTGATTGCACAATTTGTGTAATTGAAGAATAGATTGGATAGTCAGGAATTAGATTGATTAGCTAGGATCTGATTGATCAGTCAGGATTTAGATGGTTGAGTTAGGAAATTAGATGGTTGAGTTAGCAAATCGGATTGCTTAGTTAGCAAGCATAATTTGCTCAATCAGAAAGTGGGTGAGGAATTATGAATTAATTGATTTAATTAATTAATTCCTTTTTGGGAGTTGAACATGCAAATCAAGTTTGACTTTTGCAAACAAAGTTGCATCAGTTTTGTTTTGATTTTTGATAAATGATTTGAATAGTTTGATTTGATTATTTAAATTTTTGAGGGAAAGTGTCATAATTAAATTATTATGTTTTAATAATTTAATCGACTTAGGGGAATAAAATGATTTAGCGACGTAGTTAAACAATTTGCATTATTTAATCAATCAGGATGAAATAATACTAGATTAGGACTCCATTAAATAAACATAATCTATTTAATTAGTCAAAATGATGAAAAGGTGAATTAATTATACACTGTCGTTTTATTTAATTAATAGTAGAATTAGGGTTTTGGACTTTATTAAATAAATGAAATTTATTTAATTTGTTGAGAATGATGAAAAAGTGAATTAATTAAATAATGTTGTATTATTCAATTAATAGTAGAAATAGGGTTTTAGACTTTATTAAATAAACGAAATTTATTTAACTTGTCGAGAATGATGAAAACATGGATTAATTAAATAAAGTTGTATTATTCAATTAATAGCAAAAATTAGGGTTTCAGATGTTGTGTGATGTTCCAGGATGTTGCGGGATGATTCTGAGATGTTGCAAGATGATTTCGAGATGTTGTGGGATGATTCAAGATGTTTCAAGACGTTTTGAGTTGATTCTAAGATGTTCTGAGATGTTCCAGGTTGATTCCGAGATGTGATAGGTGTTAAGTCAATTTTACATGTCTACAACTAATATTACTAAATGTTAGATAATATTATACTTGTGTATATTAATATATATATGTATATATGCACGTAATTTATAATGCATACATACATACATACATATATGTATTAGTATACTAATACATTTGGATTATTTATATTTTTGATTGAGAAATGATTATTTAATATATATGTATAGGTATATAATGACGAAGAGGCAATATGATATATATGTACATATATATATATGTATGATTATTTTATCATACATCTTTGTGTGAATATTAAAGTGTAGAGGAGGGGGACAGACCGCTCAAGAAACCATGTCACGGGAGGGTCTAGAATGATCATCTGTCCTGATCTACCTCAAGCTAGGGATTGTTTAAGGTAAGTTTAATGTTTTAGGAGGGTGAAAAGGAAGGGAAATTGATCTACCACTATCCTTTTGCCAACTTGAGAGGTTTAGGGAATTGAGTGAGTGAATTCTTGAGTCCAAACTATAGCATATGCAACTCTCCACCAAAGGACTCCAATGCAGAAGATGAACGACAACACAACGCTCTGGCATCTCGGCCAAGCGCTGGAATCTATACAGATAGAAAGTATGAAGTATAGTAAAGGCTTAATAGGGAATTCACTAGCTACCCAATAAATATAGTTTTATGTGATGAGAAAAACCATGAAAGAGCTAAACTACTAAAATGACAAGAATGATACTTTAACTTAAGAAGATAGAAATTGATAAGAGAAAAGGTGGTATAAAATCTAACTCATGGTTGGTCCAGCTTACTGCAAGCTCCACACAAATGCGAACACCTACACACAGGAGAATAGGGAAAAATGTTCGGGTTGTTTTGAGGCTTGCCATAGTCAAACCCCTATAAATCAGTGTTCCCACCTCCACAGACAACCAAAATAGCCATGATATAGAAAAATGTGATGAAGAGAGTATAGAAATAAAGTACTACTAAGCAATGATAACAATGTTATGCTACACAAATCAAAATTTGTTATGCTACATAAATCAAATAACGATGCTAAATGGAATGGATATCACCTCCCAAACAATATGCCCTCAAGCATGTGAAGGGAGATATGAGCTCACAAGCTTGTGAGTGTGATTTTTATCGCAACAATGCGAGAAGAAAAACCAACAAAGTGATGTCATGGAGCTTCAACAATGGAGAATGCTATGAAATGAAGTGTGTAGAGGCAAGTGAAGTTCAAGAAAATGTGTAGAAGATCGAATGAATGAAGAATATGATGTTCTTAGCATGGATAGAGTCCCAATAGAGCCATTTGAGGTTGGTCAAGGGCGTAGGGGCATTACTCTTCATCACCAATGGAGAAGTGTAATGCCTCTGCAAATTCAGAGACGAGAATCCAGTCAGGACGACAATGTGCCACATAGAAATCCGTGCACCATGTTGGTGTCCTTGACAAAAATTCGCCCATCGACACTACAGACAACTGCGAATTGGGTGGAAAGTGAATGGATGAAGTGGAAAAGCATTTTCGAGTTTAATTTTTCTAAGGTAGGGGGTGTAAATGGGGACTTTTTAAGGGGTGAAAATTCACTCCATTACATTTTCCCCCCACTTTAGTGAGCATATGTGCAACCAAATGCGAGGTAAAGTAGATCGAAAGAGTTTAGAAATGTATACTAAGCGAGTAGAAGTAGACCTGAAACTAACCCACGAGATGTTGAAAAATGAGGTGTTTTCTTAGCTTAATGCTCTGTAAAACTTCAAAATTTCTGTTCTAATTAAGTCTTTTCTTTGTTACATAAAATTCTTTGTGGATGATTATCTTGATTAATCCATTTTACTGTTGTAGAATGTAGAGAGAATTATTTAGAAGAACTAGATAGGATAATAGAAGTTTCACTACAAGATATACCATGGAAACCCTTTGGGAAAAACTACACCAAGAATTATTCTATTATTCAAACTCTACGAATTACAATAGCTCAGTTCTTGTAGGGAAGTAAGCTGTACTATCTTTACCAATCTTCTTCCACCATGATAACCAATCTCACAACTCTATTCAACTTGCTTGAGATAAATAGACAATATGCAACCTTATAATCTCCAAATGGTGATGATTACAATGCACAAGCTCAAGCCCTTGAAAAGGTACACCATATTGCTTCAAGTTGAGTTCTATTGTGAAGACCAAAGCTTAGAATATGTGCTTTACCCATTTGGGCGTCCCAAACTAAAGCTACAACTCATCCTTCACTTCGGTGATAATTACAAAGCTCTTCCTCAAAGATGGCACCCAAAAGAGGGTCCCACTTAACAGAGCCTTTAGAAATATGTATCATGCATTGGAGTTAATTCCAAAAAGAGAATCTTGGGCACCCAAGTTGGCTCAAGTGATTTCTTGTTAAAGCTGGCTGTTACTCAGCACCATTCCCCAAAGAATGGTCATCCCTTGATATTAGCTGGGTAGTCCTGTTATCATCCTTTAACAAATGTTATTAGCCATGCATTACAAGTTAGTAGAGCTAACTACATGCAACTCAAAATAACTAACATGCATACAACATGCACTTGCATGCTTGAAGATAAGCCCCGAAATTTGGCCAGATCCCATTTGTTGGTAGGCCCAAAATTTGTTGGCCAAAATTTGAGGCCCCAGGCCCGAACTAAGCTGATTACGAACTAAAATTTGGCTTGGTAGTAGGCCCCAGATTGAAATTTGAACTTAACCATTTGAACTTCAAACATGCAAACATCAAATCCACAACTCCTAGGATCTTTACATGCATTCAAAGTGTTAAGCTGTTACTCCATATAGTTAAGCTGGACACAAGGTGAGTTCACCTTACCATGTAATGCACCCACATGCTCCCCTATTATTTAGGAATACTGTCTAAATATCAATTTCACTTGGATTTATTTCATCCAAATAGTAATCTAAATACCTAATCTTAGTATTTGTTGAACACATTCCAAGAATCTAGGAGATACATGAAATAATTAATGTTGGGATTTGCAATTCGTGGCATCCTATTTCCAACATTCACTTGACATTATACATTGCAATTATTCTAAACTAAAATAATAAAGCAAATTACAAGTCCTAGTAATGGCAGCTAGCACCAACTAATCAATCCATGCTAACTGATACAACTTTGCATAATCATGAAGCTTCAAGCAAATGAGATTAAAACCAAGAGAACTTATCTGTATGGTTTCATAAGATAATCTGTAACATTAATTAAAGTGTTAACTTTCTCAATTAATACCTTCCCATTATCAACCAAACCATTACCTTTCCCAAGCCTCTATAACCAAACCACCTCTTTAGAGGCATGCTAAACCACCGAGTGTGTTGAATTCACATTCAACCAAGGTGTAGACTCCTCGGTCTTTTCTGTTGAAAAACTTTTCTCACAAGTAACCATTCCAACAAATGTCTCTTACCACAAGAGAATTCCAGCCTCACCTATTTCTCCAAGTATCCATGAGGACCTGTAACCAACCAATCCATGCCAAACTCCAAATGCAACACAACACTTTCATGAAGTAGACAAGCAAATGATTAATGTACCCAAAACTTAAGAGAACTACACAAGATCATTGTCAAAACTCCAATCATGAATCAAGAACATAAACATGACATCCATGATCTAACCATCTCCTCTTAGGAGATCACATGCATCATAACATACTTATACATCTTAGTCTCAAGAGAACCATGTAAATATGCCAAACTCTAAACTAGTATCAAGAGTAAACCATGACATCCATAACAAATATACTCTAAACCAAGAAACCATATCTCCAACCACATGGAGATAACCTTACCAATGATGCATCCAAGTCACTGCCAACAACTCCCACTGAACCGTGATACCGAGTCACACATGGCATCGTCACTACCATCCTCTCTACGAAGATTACTCTGAAACATGAAGCAAAGAGTTATCACAAACAATATTAGCTGAAATAACCAATGCATCATTACTATTATCCGAGGACTCCTCTGTAGAAGAATCATAACTCTCTTTCTTGTTCTTACAATCCTTCTTCACATGTCCTGGTTTCCCACAGTTCCAACATTTTACCTTACTTCATCCTTTTGACTTACCCTTCCCTTCCTTGTTTCCCTTAGGCTCCTTTTTCTTAGACCTACCTTTTACAAACAAGGCATCTTGGATTTCCTCCTTAGACTTCCTCCTCATCTCCTCTGATAGGAGAGTAGGAATAATGTTGTCCATCTTTGGATCTGCACCATTTCCACTAATTGCAACAATTAGATTTTCCCAAGAATTTGGTAATGAACAAAGTAATAAAATGCACTTATCCTCATCCTCTAGCTTTACATCTACAGATGCTAACTGACTGAGAATTAAATTGAAAGCATTCAAATGTTGTGCAACTGAATCACCATCTTTCATTTTCAATGAATATAATTGCCTTTTCAGATACAACTTATTGGTGAGACTCTTAGTTTGATAAATATCCCCTATTCTTTTCCATAATTTATATGCACTAGTTTCCATTGAAACATTTAAAAGAACAACATCAGCAAGACATAACCTTATTGTTCCTCTTGCCTTCTTATCTAACTTAGCCCAATCTTCATCTGAAATAGTTGTAGGTGTCTTTGTCTCATTATTAACTGCTAACCACTGATCTCTTTCTTCAAGAAGATCTTCCATTTTTAATTTCCACATTTCATAGTTAGAACCATTGAACCTTTCAATCTCTAACCTTGAATTCATTATAACAAAACTTAATTCCAAAATCAGCAAATAACAAAAATAATAAGAGCTCCCACTAAGCTAAAAAACCTCCAATCTTTTAAGAGAAAGGCGTCCCAATACTCTACCCAACCTTAGCTCTGATACCAAATGTTGAAAAAAGAGGTGTTTTCTTAGCTTAATACTCTGTAAAACTTTAATATTGCTGTTCTAAGTAAGTCTTTTCTTTGTTACATAAATTCTTTGTGGATGATTATCTTGATTAATCCATTTTACTGTTGTAGAATGTAGAGAGAATTATTTAGAAGAACTAGACAGGATAATAGAAGTTTCACACAAGATATACCATGGAGAAACCCTTTTAAGAAAAAACTCCACCAAGAATTATTCTATTATTCAAACTCTGAATTACAATAGCTCCAATTCTTGCTTGAGAATGCTTCTTCTGTCTTTACCAATCTTCTTCACACCTGCAATAACCAATCTCACAACTCTATTCAACTTGCTTGAGATAAATAGACAATATGCAGCCTTGTAATCTCCAAATGGTGATAATTACAATGCACAAGCTCAAGCCCTTGAAAAGTTATGCCATATTGCTTCAAGTTGAATTCTACCGTGAAGACCAAAGCTTAGAACATGGCACCCATTTTGGGCATCCCAAACTAAAGCTACAACTCATCCTTCCTTGATTGATAATTACAAAAGCTCTTCTATCAAGATGGGAAACCCCAAAGAGGGTCCCACATATGAGCCTTTGAAATATCTTATCATGCATTGGAGTTAATTCCAAAGCATCTTGGGTGCCCAAGTTGGCTCAAGTGATTTCTTGATGGCTAGAAACATTTACTCAACACCATTCCCAAAGAATGGTCATCCCGCTATTAAGCTGAGTGTGAGTCCTTGTTATCATCATACGCTCAATGTTATTAATACATGCATTAGAGTTATTTGAGAGTGGCTACACATGCAACTCAAAGATAACTAACATGCATGCAACATGCACTTGCATGCTGTGAGATATTAGTAGTGAGTAGTAATTTGGTATTTGGTGGTGAAATTTGGTAAGTGAACTTAGCAAAGCTGAACTTCAAGCGGCACAAACATCAAATCCTAACTCCTAGGATCTTTACATGCATTCAAAAGTGTTAATTGTTACTCCATATAGTTAACTGGACACAAGGTGAGTTTCACCTTACCATGTGTGCACCCACATGCTCCTATTATTTAGGAATAAATACAAATGTCAATTTCATGATTTATTTCATCCAAATATTAATCTCATCCTAATCTTAGTGTTGTTGAACACATTCCAAGAATCTAGGAGATGCATGGGGAAATAATTAATGTTTAAGTTTTAATTAAATGGCATCCTATTTCCAACACTTTGAAATCATAGGAAGAGAAAGATGCGATCCATAGGTCCCTCGGGGCCAAGGAGGATTGAATAATCATACACCTCTGAGATCAAGTAGACCCACGAGAAAGTGAACAAAAGAAGCTCTACTTGAAGTGCTTAGTCCTAAATTTGAACAAAAAAATATATCCCTTGAGGATGTAAAAGGCCTTCATAGGTCCTCGGACATGTAAAAGGAGGTACCCCGGATGCTGGAATTTCAAAGGAAGCCAAATGTAGAGCTCCATAAACAGAGTGAATGGGGCCTTACAGGTACTTGGTCTTGCAAAGTCGATTGTAACACAGTTTCACAGGCACACCTGCAAAGCAACATGTTAATTTGCAGAAAAAGCATGTTAGATATCAAAAAAAGCCACGCAGGAAGACACATACATAGTTACAAAAACATTCAATGTAATTGAAGGGAGAGGTTTCAAAGGGGTCCGTCAGGAACCCTTCGAAGGAAAAGGGGTCCACTCAAGGGACGCTCTGTTTGAAAGTGATAACATTTTTTAAAAGAGAGATATTTTTTGCCAATGATTCTAGCATCAAGGAATCCTTCTGAAAGATTCATTTCATCAAGGAATTCAAAAGGAGTGTTCCCTCGCAAGGGAAAGTATAGATTCTATCTTGTAAATCTATGATGAAAGAAAAATTCATCTAGGGGTCTGTGTTGAAGAATGAAATTTTTGAAAAATAATTTTCAAGTAGGGATTTGTTGGCCACCGAATACACCTAAAAATCGAAGCAGTATGATAGCCCTCCCTTAGGATGGTGTGTGCTAAGAAAAAAGGCATGTGACATCCTAAGGAGAGAAAAGCAAGAATGAAAGTGATGTTGTGGCCCATAGAACATGGCGAGATGTATCTGTGGTAATGTTGTCGCACATGCGAGGGACAACACATAAGTACCACAACATCACAAAGAAAATAAAGAAGAGAGAAAGATAAAAAATAAAGAAGAAATAATGAAATAACAAACATGAGATAGGGGGAACTGATATTTCAGGGTTAGAGCTACTCATAAATATAGATAAATAGATATAACAATATATAAATGAACTATCATCAACCCCCTACTATATTAGACCATGTGAAGATTTAGGCATGCGAAAACAAAATGAAAATAAAAATTGGGTCAACATGGAAGGGAGGCCTAAATTCCCCCAACACTTTGCATCATCCCCAATTATCGAAAATGAAAGCACAAGAAAGAGAAGAATGATGTGACAAATAGAAGTTTTACGACATTAAAAAAAACTCTTGTATCCAAGCACCTACGAGGGTGACAAGGGTCCTCCAGGAACACATAAGACAAGCATAGGGGAACACAACACACACAATCTAATCTACAGATAAAGAAGAGGTTCCCCCCTAGTATCATCAACCAAGAGGTTGTCATTCTCCCAATCTAGATCACTATAAGGGGAGGGCAGATGAGCCTACGAGATAACAAGGGGGGTACCCTCCGACTCTCCTACAATAAGAGCCAAGGAAAAAATAACCTTGAGGTCTTCTCCACTCAATTCCTATGAGGTAAGCATCATCGATATCACAATGATAGCTGACAGAGTTGGGACATCGTCTACAGAGTTGAACATGCACTTTATAGGAGTGCCATGTGTCAACTTAGTGGGTGATGTAGGAGGAACCTGAGATCCACTAATAGCCTCACCGAAGGAATCAGGAGCAATGAAAAACTCTAGGGATGTTGGGGTTGCCTTTGTCACTAGGACAACACAAGCCAACACAGGACCAACCTACGAAGAAGGTGAACCTTTCTTCTGACCCCCATTGCAAGCAGGGTCATCCTCCATCTTTTTCTTCATTAGAGGATGCAAAGTACCCACAGATGAAGTAGAGGGTTAGGAGGAAGAGGAGAAAACCATGATGGACACCATCGAGGTATTCGACATGTCCACGGGTTTTGAAAAGGTGGGATGTCCGAAAGGGACATCAGAAGGGGAGGCTCAACTGAAGGAGCAATAAATACTTGCACCCTCTTTGGGTGAGGATCATTCACGCTCGTAGGGGGAGTCAAAAGCAAGATTGAGGAGGAGGGAACTAAAGAAAAAGGGGTAGAAGGGGAGGACACAATAGATGATGCTGAAGCGAGAGCTTCTAGTTCCCCTTCCTTCTTCTACAAGGCGATATGCTTAACGGCTAGAGCCTTCCTTGGATGCTTGTGCTCACATGTAAGGAAGTTTCTACGAATCAGGGAACTAGAGGCTGCAGCTTGAGAAGGGACATGAGAATCCTATTCAACCATTAGAGTATTCATCATAGCCTCTTTTGATGGAGGAAGTGAATCCTGGATGGGAACATGAGGAAGAGACATAGAGGTAGATGCAACAACAGATGGGGGAGCAGAATCAAATGCCTTAGTGGTAGGCATCTTCCCATTCACTACCTTAGAGGTAGGAGCAGTAGGAGGCCATGGAGGCCGAGACATAGAAGATGCTCCATGGGGACCCTTCCCCTTACCATATAAAACGGGCTAAGGCACCGTGGGTAAGACAAGAAGTTCAAACGCTTGATGCTTGGCCTTTTTCCAAGAAGGCACCATTAGACTCCCTAAGATACACATTAAAGCGAAAGTTAAATGTGCCATAATGGGGTGAGAGGTAGAGGCAAGTGGGATTGCAGAGGAAGAAGAAGAGCCCTGAGTGGAATTATCCTCCTCTCTTTTTTGAGTGGTAGAGGCAACCTTATGCAACACTATCATGGAAGGTTTAATTGACATATCATATGGAGGAAGGTAGGTCACCTTTGGCACTATGCCCCCATTCTTGTATTTCACATAAGTTCGATACAACAGGTCCGTCTCTGAAGGGAGTGGATCAACAGGGGCAGGCTAGAAGTGATCAAGTCAGTAGCCCTCATGCACAACCATCGGTTTGTAACTGGTGTTATGGACTATATGCACATAACCCTCATGAGAGAACTTCAAGCACTTATGGATTACCGAGGGGATTGTGTTCATGGAAACTAGCCATGGAATTCCTAGTTTCACCTTGAACAATTCAAAGCCCGGGATAATATCAAAGAGTGCATTCACAGTCCTAGGCCCAACCAAGACTGATAAGGTGATAGAACCAATGGGACAGACTAAAATCCCATCATGTGTACGTATATTGCTTTTAGACTCATCATATCCATCCTTATGTAAAAAAATTATCAACATGATCTCCTCTATGATAACATTGACCTGGCACGTAGGGTCAACGAGAACACTAGTTATAGTATTCCCATTGATACGTATGGGAACATACAAAGGAGATGGTTCCCTATGAGCGTTCATCAAAAAATCTTGTGAGGTAAATGTTATAGCAGGAGATCCGCTTGCAGGTTGCGTAGATGGGATGGGTAGATGCAATCTGAAGGAAGCCATCTCTTACGTACACTAGACAAGACTTTTGCAGAAGCCCCCAAGGGTTTCACAAGTAGATGATGACCTATTCAAGGTTTCATTCCGCAATGCTTAGGAATTCTTCTTAGCTATGCTACTAGGGGTCATAGGTTGGGTTGCAAGGCTAGGATCCCTACAACGCACACACCCACAACACTCCTAGAATGTGAGAGAAGAGTCTTTCAACACTACTAGATGGAACATAGCAATTCATGTCAGGTTCACCAAAATGTAGAGGAGGGGGACTGATCGCTCAGGACCCTAGGTCATGGGAGGGTCTAGAATGATTAGCTTCCCTGATCTACCTCAAGCTAAGGATTGTTTAAGGTAAGTTTAATGTTTTAGGAGGGTGAAAAGGAAGGGAAATTGATCTGCCACTATCCTTCTGCCAACCTGAGAGGCTTAGGGAATTAGGTGAGTGAATTACCAAGCCCAAACTGTAGCCTAGGAAACTTCTCTTCCAGAGGACTCCAATGCAGAAGATGAACGACAACACGATGCGTTGACATCCTGGTTGGGTGCTAGCGTTCATACAAACAAAAAAGTATGAAGTACAGTAAAGGCTTAACAAGGAATTCACTAGCCACTCGATAAATATAGTTTTATGCGATGACGAAAAACATGAAAGAGCTAAACTACTAAAATGAAAAGAATGATACTTTAACTTAAGAAGATGGAAATTGCTAAGACCAAAGGTGGTAGAAAATATAACTCATGGTTGGTCTAGCCTCTTGCAAGCTCCACATGAATGCAAACACCTACACACAACAAAACAAGGAAAAATGTTGGGGTTGTTTTGGGGATTGCCGCAGTCAAACCCCCATTTCAGTGTCCCATCTCGACGGATAGCCAGAATAGCCATGATATAGAAAAATGCAATGAAGAAAGTATAGAAAGAAAGTGCTACCAAGCAATGATAACAATGTTATGCTACATAAATCAAATAACGATACTAAATGGAATGGATATCACCTCCCAAACAATATTCCCTCAAGCACATGAAGGGAGATGCAAGCTCGCAAGCTTGTGAGTGCCACTGTTGTCGCAAAAATGTGAGAATAAAAACCAACATAGTGATGTCTTAGAGCTTCAACGATGGAGAATGCTGTGAAATGAAGTGTGTAGATGAAAGTGAAGTTCAAGAAAACATGTAGAAGATCGAATAAATGAAGAATAAGATGCTCTTAGCATGGATAAAAGCCCAATAGAGCCGTTCAAGGTTGGTCAAGGGCTCAGGGGCATCACTCTTCATTTCCAATGGAGAAGTGTAACACCTCTGCAGATTCCAGAGGTGGGAATCCTGTCAGGATGATAGTGCGCTACGCTAGTTTCCCTGAAAAAAATTCCCCCAGTGACACTACAGACAACCGCCAAGTGGGTGGAAAACGAATGGATGAAGTGGAAAAGCATCGTCAGGTTTAATTTTTCTAAGGTACGGGGTGTAAATGGGGAATTTGAAAGGGGTACAAATTCACTCCATTACATAAAGATATTGAGATATGTATATACATGTATATTGAATCATCGATAACTATATCGATATATATATATCAAAGAATAATTTATGTATATATATAATAATATAAACATATATTATAATGTTGAATATTATATAATTATTATATATATACATAAATTATTCTTTGATATATATATATATATTATATAAAAGTAATGAATGCACTTTAAAACATAATTGCAAGTATTAACAAAGTGCAAGCCAACGTATATATGAGTAAAATATATGTCATGTTAAAACACATGAAATAGAATAGAATATAATGAATACCAAAGCACATTGAGGCAACGTATAAGTTTGAAATACTTTGCATAAACTTAGAATGTTGAAAACGAGCATGAAAGGCATGTGCTACATATGGGCTATGAACAACCAAAGTATATAATGCATGGATTGAAATAGAGAATTGTTTAAATGTCTTTTTATTTCAATGTTAATGCTGAATAAGGAAGCATAGCCAGTGCCACAATAAGCGCTAGATAGTCATTAAATGTGAATTGACCAACTTGCTAATGCAATGCATTATGTTTGAAGACTCAATCAAAAGTTTAATGAGATATTTTAATGGAATTTAGTCATTGACTTAGTCTGAACATAGCAACACCAAAATGCACGATGGAAAGAAATAGGTGGCACCAAAATATGAATCTGCATTATGAATAGAATTCCAAATTATTGAGTATTATCCAACGATGGTAGACCAAGTAAAAGGTAGAATAAGTCATGTTTTAGCTAGAGTATTTGGAGTTGACCTGTTTGTCTTTCACCTTGTATTTCTGAGATGAATTCTTGCTATCTCTATTTCAATTGGTTTACTGTTCTATTCTGATGAGTAATGTTTTAGAATGCTGCCACCAATTGGGTAAATTGCTGAGTCGAACCTTATAGGTGAGAAGTCTCAATAAACATAGCTTGAGTATAGGAAATTTAGTCTCATAATTTTGTATAAATAGGGGTGAAGATCACTTCATTTGGGACACATTATACACTTGCATTATGTTGTTTTTAGTTTGAGTTATTGTTGTTTGAGCTGAGAGATTGTTTGCGAGGAGAGTTAAGTTAGATATTATGAGTATTTTTGTGTGTGGATTTGGAGAATTACTGAAGGGATTTGGAGTGGATTGAGATTGGAAGTTATTTTATTTCATTTGGGATTAGCGTTTAATAGGCATGTTATTCTGCCTCTTATATTTTATATGTTTTTGAAAAGATTGAGTGACTTTGATTACTTGCTTGGAAAAATGTGTAGTGTTTATCATAAGATGATGATTGCCTTCTTTGGATGAATATAATGGATTCATGATGAATCTAGATAGGAAAAGTATTTCCTTGTTTAATAATTCTATATATTCCATATTACGAAATAACTATCCAAGATAACTTATTAAATACTATAAAGATAGACCATATATATGTAATGCTTAGAGTTGAAATATTAAAATTGCTTGAGTTTCTTTGATAAATGTGTCATATGTACTTGTGTGAGGTAACCTATATTTGATAGCATATTATGCTAGGAAAATCCTAGAGGTTAATGAGGTTAGAAAACATGACAACAATGTTGGTATGAAGACTTGTCCTCATGGATAGAAAGAGACAACATGCAAACCATATTGTTAGTCTATACTTGAACGATCACTTGATCATTGCTTTACTTGATTATTGATTAGAACCCTAAGTTGAGAATAACCTACAGGATCGGCCTGATCATTGATTTTATGATTTTATCCTAGGATTAGGGTAAACTAAGGATGGAATTACCTAGGTGATTAAGTTGATCACTTGAATTTGTGAATTACTATTAATTGGATCCATAGGTGGGTATTCCCTATTGAGTGGGATTGTTACTTGATTGGTTGTTTTATAGTCTTGACGTGAAGTATTTTTATTGATGAAAATCTACTTTTTGAATAGTCTTTTATTGATGTGATTACATTCTTGAGTTAAGAGTCCTGTATTGTTGAAACTATACTTCTATTTGAGTCATTTATTGATTTGATTACTCTTTTGTTTGAGGCCACTTATTGTTGAGATCATACCTTTGAAATAAGGTCATTTATTAATGAGGATATACTCATGAATCATTTGTTGACATGATGTTCCTGAGTGGAGTCATTTTATGGTGAGTATTTACTTTATAAGAAAAGGAGGCTTATGTAGCTATACTATAGATTATGAAGTTATTCGTAAGATAGAACCATGGGAAGTTCATAGGATAATCTTGGGGTTAGGCACACCCAATGAAAGGAATAGTTATGCATTGTTTTTACTTAGTAGGAATGTTATAATCATAGGTTGTTCCTGGGGTTAAAGATTACCTTAAGAAGGAATTACCTATGTGTAGATTATTGCAAAAGAAATAGGTTGTTCCTGGGGCTAAATATTACCTTAAGAAGGGAATTGTCTATGCATAGTACATGAATTTCCATTAACCAAATCGAGCTAAGATAATGGGTGAAGAGATGAATTTTTATATGAAACTTTGGCCAAAGTAGTGTAAGTAGCCATTGTTTGCACTGTTAAGGTTCACTGTGTCCAACATAGACATTCTAGTTCGGTATTTTCATACTTGTAGGTGTACCTACCATATGATTAGGTTCTGAATTGTAGGGCACAATACTAAGCTCAGAAAGGCTATTTGTTATGGGGTTTTACCAACCAATCTCTTCATCGAAGGGTAGGGCCATCTGGCCATATGTGGTAGATGTATGGCAGAGTGCATTTGAGATTGTGGTCGGCAGAAAAGTGCTTGAGTGATGCTTCTCCTCATCAGTTGGTAGCCGAGGTTTGGGGATGTTTGTACCAGTATTGGGGACAACTAGAATGTATGCAGGAAGGAACGAGGACATCTAGAATGTATGCACCAATGTGGCGACATCAAGACCATTTGTTACTAGTGCTGATGAAGTTTAAGGAGCTATGCATGTTTTCTATATCCATTTTCATGGAGGTTCTAATGAAAGAGATGTTATCTTGATATTTTATATATGTCATTGTTTTGGAAAGATTGTAAAATTTAATTATAAATGCAAATGGAAAGTTTGGGATATGTGTTATTTCAGATGTGCATTTAGTCTTTGAAATAGAAGAAATTTTTTATTGCTATGTGATGGCTTTGTGAATTATTCACTTGTGGTTAAAACCTTGGTAATTTTGTTGAGTAGAACGGGGTTGTTACATTTTAGACCTTGTTGCTTTTCATTTTACTAGCTTGTATTATTATTGTAGTATTATTTTAGGTTTTTCCTTTTGTTGGTATACATGTTATTCCTTTTTGAGTCCAATTAGTGCTTTTCACACCTCAATAGTATGTCTATCACATGGTTGTAGGGGAAGTGTTTCCATGTTATTGAGTTTGATCACTATAACATAGTTTTCATTTGTGCATATTGGGATCCTTTTAAACATATCATAGGTGTTTGCATGCACATGGTTTTCATCCTAAGGTCTAGGTGTGTTAGTCATTATTTAACATCATATGTAGGGATCTTGCAAGGGCATAAGGGTAGGTGTTTAGCTTTGGTTGTCAATTTAAATAAATTTTATGTAGGTTCATAAAAATTTCCTTTAGCAATAGTTATAATTTTTGTGTTATTTATTTCCATGGTTTTTTGAATGCCTACATCTTTCAGTTGCCTTGGTCATTTAAATTTAATTTAGCACCTAAAAATTGAACATTCCTTTGCTTTGTTTAGAAGTGAAATTAAATTTACTTCACAAACGTCATTGATCCTTCACTTGGAGTTTCAACCATAAAATAAATATATATGCAATTATATTGAAAGCTCCAAAACTCTCGCGTGGCATTGAATTTAATTGTTGACATGTTATGGTAATTTGTGAGTTGGTTGTTGAGTTCCAAACTCTAGGCCATCTTTCAAATTGGATTTAATTATCAAAATCTATTAATCACCATCAAATATCAAGCCTTCGAAAATCATCTCTAAGGACTATAATCCAAATCATAACCATTCTCCAAATGTGTTGGAACCTTATAATTCTTACAAATACAATAAAATCCATTCAAGGTTTAAACCTAGAGATGCATCATTACTAGACTCTATAGCATGTCTGCTTCCAAACTAGAGTTCTTGCTTGAATTTTTTGAAGTAATAATTTTTTTTTCATACCTTCAAACTCTAGAAGACTAAACCATCTTAAACTCTGGATTTTAGGTTTAAAAATTTCAAAATTCAAATTGAGACCAATTTTTAACTTCCTTTCCAAAGTTTAAGTCTTGTTGAGTCTAGTTTGCACCTCACAAATCTTATTTAAACTAAGTTCATTATTTAGCTTCCTCTCCAAAGTTTAAATCTTGTCGAGTCTAGTTTGTACCTCACAAATCTCGACTCTAAGTTCATTGCATTTGAACTTTGACACTGAGATTGTATTGATAAAATCTATTAAATATCAAATGAACTCCTAAAATACCAAAGTCTATTTTGAACTTTTGACTAAAACATGCACTTATGTAATTATACATTTGATATTTAAAGCCCCACTACTTTAACTTGGACTTTAAATTATAATCATATATTGAAAATGATATAAAAACAAAAAAAATCATAACAAAGTGTTGATACCCTAAAGTCCAAGGTCCTAAGGAACTCCTCCTCTTTGGATGCTTATTTGAAATTTGCTTATATCTAAAGTAACAATTGAAACCCTCCCCTCCCCTAAAAAAATAAATAATAAAAAAAAAAAAACAAAAAACAATTGAACCCTAACAGACCAAAATATATAAAATCTATAAATAATTGAATAGATTCTAAAATTTTAAGTCTTCAACTCCAACTTTCAAATAAAAAATTCTCGAAGAATTTTTACTTTTGTAATTCGAAATCAAGGCTGAAGATTCAAATTTCATCCTTACAAAACATTATTCAAACACAGAACCTCTGATAAGATCAACTCTGTAATTTCTTGCCATAGGTTTGAAATCAGAGTTTCTTTTAAAGTTAATTTTCTAATTTATTTTAATCTACATTGTTTTGACAGGCCGCTTGAACTGATATGTACGAGATTGAAGAGTTGCTGTAGAGCACAGTCCAAACTCTTCCAGATCTACAAGGAAAAATAAAAGCTTATCAAAAGCCCTATTTGCTGAACATCAAAATCCCGAGCAAAGAGCAATTTTTTGGTGATAATTTGAATGTGCCAAAAAAATACATGAAGTCCGAGGCTTTAAAGACTGAGACACCAAACGGTCACAGACAAATATGAATTTCAAAGGCCATGGAGTGAACTTCAGCAGAGCCCTTTTGTGCAAATTTATTCATCTTTTACTCAATTCTGCTCCACTATATCAACAAGACATGGCAGTTAACATGGGAAAATGTTATCTGTGGAAAAAACAGAAAATGATCAAAAGATAGAGCATTATACACATGAATATAATGTTATTCCTGGAACATTAATGGTTTGAAATTAAACTAGTTTTAAATCCTTGATACAGTCGGTTGTGTTTGATATGCAAATATTTGATTAGTTATAGCAATTACAAAACTATATTTTTATTATGTTTTGCCCTTCATGTGACAAAAATTGCCTTCCTGTAACTACAATATAAAAACAAGACTAAGATTTGTTTCATAATGTATATTAGGGAACTGAGAAAGTGAAAACAATTAAACTTCAAATGTTGAGAAAAGATTTTGAAAACATATTCATGAAAGATTCTGAGCTTATGCAAAGAGTTCTTTACTCATATGACGAGTTTGGTTAATTAGATTAGATCTTATGGTGAAAATTTATCTAATTAGAAGATTGTGGAAAAGATTCTAAGATGTCTCCCTCCCTGATTTGATCTTGTTGTAGTAACTATTGAGGAGTCAAAAGATTTAATTTTTTTTTGTGAATGAGCTTACAGGCTTACTTCAAACTCATGAACAAAGAATGAATAAGCATTTTCTTTGCAAATGAGTTTATGGGTTCTCTTCAAACTCATGAATAAAGAATGAATAGGTCTATTGAAAAATTAGTTTAAAAGGTCTTGTAAACAAAGATAAGTATTGATAAAGTAAGGGAAATAATTAGAAAAGACATTATAAGGGTATAGGAAGAGGAAAAACAACAATTTTGATACAGGAACCAACAATGAATGAGGTAGAGGTTTTAATTGAGGAAGAAATTCTAATGACAATGAAAGAGACAATTAGAATTGTGACAAATCACATGTTTATGTGCTACTATTGAAAAAATTTGGTCATTATGAATGAGAGAGTTGGAAAAAAAAAGTGTAAACATTTTTGAAAAAGAGGAAGAATAGGAAAATAATTTATTTTATGCATGCAATGCTACGAAGGAAGAGTTGGAAAATGTATGGCTTCTTGATAGTGGTTGTAGTAGCCACATGATAGGGAATACAAATATTTTTGTAATTATGGATGAGTTGATTAAAACACAAGTGTGACTTGGTGATGACAAAGAAGTTGAAGTCAAAGGTAAGGGGACAATTGTAGTCAAAATAAAACAATGTCCAAAAGGGTACATTCATGATGTCTTGTAAGCACCTAGGTTGGCGCATAATTTGTTGAGTATAGGACAACATATTGAAAATGAATATTTTGTAATATTTGAAAATATTAAATGTGTTATCTATGACAAGAAAAAAGCAACCAGACAATGGAAAAGGTTGGTATGCTATAAAATGGAATATTCTCCTTGAGGCTTGCATATAGTGAAACTCAAGTTCTTAGGACAAATTATAAGAATCAATCTTGGTTGTGGCATACTAGATATTGACAATTGAATTTGATAAGGCTAAAAATGTGCTCTCAGAAGAAAATGGTGAGACAACTATCACTTATTTTAAAAGATGATCAAGTGTGTGAAGGTTGTATTATTGACAAACAACATTGAGATTCCTTCCCAATAGGGAGAACTTGGAGATTAAAAGTATTGGATTTGAATTTATACATGTTGATATTTGTGGTCCAATACACTTCTAAATAAAAATAGATATTTTTTCATTTTTTTGGATGACTATAGTAGATAGACTTGGGTCTATTTCATCAAAGAAGAACATGAGCCTTTACCAAATTTCAACAATTTAAGGCTAGTGTGGAGAAACAAATTGGTTGTCCTATCAAAGCTCTATGTTCATATAGAAGAGGAGAACTCACCCCAAATGAATTTCAAGATTTTTATAAAAAGAATGGAATTCAAAGGAAAATCATTCCTAGTTGTATTCCTCAACAAAATATGGTTGTTGAATGTAAAAACTACACCATTGTGGAAATGGAAAGAAGCATGATTAAAGCCAAGGGTCTACCAATAAAAAAACCTATTGCTACAATGCTGCTACATCTATCTATTTATTAAATAGAAGTCCAACGAAAAGTAAAAAAATATAACACCTTATGAGGCATGATGTGGTAGAAAACCTAGTGTAGCACATTTTGAATTTTTTGGATGCATTGCTTGTGTTCACATAGTGAGGATAAAAATTTGATATGGTTAGGAGACAAAGGGTTATTCGATACAATGGGGAGACAAAGGATTGTTGTTTGTATAATCTAGTGAGTGAAAGGTTAATTGTTAGTGAAGATGTTATCTTTGCTAAAAATGAAGCTTGTAAACATAATGGAATTTAAAATCAAGATAGACAAACAATTATTGATTTGGAACAAGATGTTCCATCTTCTTCTCATAGCTTGAGTAGTAGCTCAAATCCTATTACATTACCTTCACTAAGGTCACCATCTTCTCCATCTAGACCTTCATCAATCTTGAGTATCTAATTGAGGTATATTAATTAATTAATTAATTAATTAATTATTTTTCTTCTCACACATAATTAAATAATTCGATTATTTAATTGTCTTATTTTCTACCTCACATGGCTAAAATAATCAAATAATTTTAGTATATAATTGAGGTATATTGTCTCCACCAAAATACAAGAATAAAGGAGCCTCAAAATGTACTTGTTCCCCACATTCCTATGGTTGCAAGAAATTACTATTTTTAGTAAATGCAATCCTATCCCTTCATTTTAAAAAAAACTCCATTATGATCCTTCATCCTCTTCTCAATCCTAGGAAATTCTTCTCGTCAATTCTCCACCATTGATCTTTTCAATCACATCTCCATTGCCCATTTTATCTCCCAAAAATCTATAAATAGATACACTATGTTGTGTAATTGATCCATCCACTTTATGTTATATTTATGCTATCGAAATAGTAATTTTTGTGCAAAGAGCATCCACATTTCGACCATCATTGAAGCAAATCACACTTACAATGGAGTTTCATGGTAGCTTGTGTTTTTTTTGTTTGAATTTCATTTACATGCTCTATCTAAGGTTTATTTTAGTTTAGAATAGGGAGCTTTTGTGTTGCATTTTTTTCCTACTTTCAAATTTTAATCTAGTGCTTATACGTACCATAATTTTAACTCGTTAAAATTTGTTAACGTAAATTTTCATTTCAAGTGTTGTTGGATTCTTGTGATATTCATCATGATATTTTTTCTCAAAGTGGTCTAGAATCCTTTGAATAAAATCATCAAATGTTTTCACAAGGATATGTCCTTGTGTGATCAAACCATTATGCCACCAATCATACACAACACCTTCTGAGTCTAATGTAGCAAAGTGAATGGTATCTTCTTCCTCCATAGGGCCTAGAACTTGTATAATTTTTGCAACCAAGCACTAGCAAAAATATTTTTTAACATCAAAGGTGGGAGCATTCAACTTATTTTTTGTTACAATATTTCTTTCCATTATTTTTATTATCATTTAGGGTTCTTCTTGTAAATTTTCTTTTGTAAATGATGTCTATGTAACTAGCAAAATAGGATGTATTTTTGAAGGCTTTAGATTTACATTGGCACTCAAAAAAAATGTTAGTCCCCTCTAGAGTTGAGTCTTCATATTTATATTGTTACTCCTCAAATAAATTGTCAATCCCCTCTATAGGAGAGCCTTCAAGCACTAGTTCTTCCTCTTCCTCTTTTTGTAAAATCATAGTGTTTAATAGGTTTGACATGGAATTAACCACACATTTGTTATTTGTATGTGCACTCCTTTCTCCTTGAGATTCTTTAGTAAGCTCTAATTTTTTTAAGTCTTTATATCATGCAACATTTGTATCATTAAATCAACCAATCCATCCTGTCTTTGATGCAGTCTAGTCATGTTCTTATGGATGGAGTTTTCTTTTCCTTCATCTATTGACTTGCACCTTTTTTTTCCTCTTTCTATTATATCTTCTCCTTTATCTAGATCTTGTGCTTGCAACTTCTTTTTCTCCCTTATTTGATACCTAATCTTTCATTCAATCAAATGAATTAACAATTTGGCTTACCATATATGCTAAAAATATTAGAGGTTTAATACTATAGACACTAAAAATTGTCCTAATGAAATAATCTTATTATTTAATTAAATTGACCACTTTCCTCTAAGTTAATATTTCTTCTTATTCATATAGTTAAATAATTTTAATTATTTAACTATTCTAACTTTTCCTCCAAGTTTAATTAAACAATTAATTAATTGACCACTTTTTATTAAATAATTATCTTTAATTATTTAATTTCTAATCATTTTATAATTAAATAAGTATTTTTATTTATTTAATTATCTAATTTCTAAATTCTTCTTTAATTAAATTCTTCTTTTATTTATCTAATTATTCATGTGTGTGGAAATAAATAAATTGTATTTATTTTAAATTCCACTTACCTTTCATCTTCCTCTTTTCTCTCCACTTAACTCTGCTTTTATCTCACAAGTTAACTTTTCTCCATTTTGGAAACATCTAGGTGATAAATGTAACATTTGTTGCAATTTATGTAAATTCACAAGGTTATTTACTGTAATTCATCAATGTAACTATTCATTCTTCAACAATGTCATTGTTCTGCTCTAATCCTTAATTATTTAAATTTGGACATTTGGGAATTTTTATTTTTTAACTAAATCTTCACATTCGAGACTTTCATAAGCTGGTGAGGAATTTGGAGATGATGCAAAGGCTCAGAGTCTCATTTACATTTTGTCTGTAGATTCCTAAAATGTTTTTCAATTTTTGGAATAAGATTGCACTTCTTTTCCATCTCACAAAAATTTGGTTTTTTTGAAACAACATTTTTAAAAGTGGCCGCTGCAGAATATAACATATAACTTTTTTTTTCCATAGAGGATAAATTCCGATTCTTCAATTTAGATTTTTAACTCCGATATCTAGTGCTTCCACTTAGTTAGATAGTTTTTATTAAATATTTTTCTTTACAATCAAGTTTGAAGTCAAACCAATGACAATTCGGACATAAGCCATGACCATTATAGCGATATAGCTTTTTTGTATATATCGAAATTCAATTTTATTTTTATTTGGATCAAGGACTTCAATATCTGAATTGCCTCATATTTTCGAATTTTTTTTGATGTCTGCTATTTTTTTTCACATGCTTAGCAGAACAAAGAGACGCCGTTTCCGACAAAAACCTATTTTAATAAAACTAAAAAAACAAATCACATGTAAAAGCCAGAAAATATTTAAAATTATAATTACGTTGGATGATAAAATTTCTACCGTTTTGGGGACTACTGAATTCCATTTAGGTTTGTAGAAGATTTTCCCCATTTTTCATCCTCGGCCTAGAGGCTTGGTAAAATTAGGTTTTTTGTGTGAACAAATTAAAAAATTAGGGAAAAGGGGGGTTTGCTAGAATCAGGGGGGTTCTAGCAAACCAGGGTTCATTCGAACACCCTTCAATATGCATTTTTCCTTTTTTTTTTGGGCGGGAAATGTGGGCCCCATAATTAATGGGTTCGCTCGAACCCCTTTATGGTTCGGTTGAACTTGTAGGTTCATTCGAACACCTAAAACCAATTTTTTCGCCATGGGGTCATTTTTTCTCAGTTTTCCTTCCTCCATCAAATTGTAAACCACTATTGTGGCTTGACCCCTAAATAAATGAAATTATTTATTTTATTTATTTAGCTCATTTGCACATGCATAATAATTAATTATTATCTTCAAATCTTTCCATATTTTTTTGCTTTCATCTTTTTTTCAATTTTTGGAATCTAAATATTTTATAATTCTTCAACTTTCCTCCATCTTGAAAAAATCTTCAGTCAACAAAGCATGAAATTAGAAATTTTATGTGCACGATTATCCACCATTTTAATTAGATAATTCATTGTTATCTCTTCTTCAATTAAAATGGTAACTTTCCCATTCTTTCTCATAATCCCATCCATTGATTTTTCCTTTCAATCTTGATTGTCACTTTTCTATCAAATCCTCTATAAATACAACTCTTCATCACTTTTTCTAGGATAACCACCGTCTTTGAATCTTTGTCGTTATTATTGTCTTGAGTCTTTCAATAGTACACTCTAAAAATCTCATAGCAACACTTCAAAATGTTTTAAAGCAAAGAGGAGAAGAGCAATATAAATTATTCAATGATGGCATAAAGGTATATTTGGTTGAGTTGTTTGTTATTCCATTTTATTTATGCTCATTTGTTTTCTATTGCTTGATTGGGAATTTTGAGCTTGTTACTAATGGTTTGGTGGTTGTTGTGCATGTTTCAAGCTTTCAAACTTGATTTTTTCCATCATACAAATACTATTGTGATGACCTTAAGCTAAAATACCCATGCTAAACACTTATATCTAAATTACCCACAAAAAATATTTATGTGAAATGCTTACATTTAAAACACCCACAATAGATAAAATAGATTTGCATATATAAACATGCTAGAATAAAGTATTTCATCCAAATATTTCCTTCAAATACATTACTACTTTAAATGATTACACAAAGACATGTTGAAATATTTGTTGATTACAAAGATTATAATTATTAAATATATTGTCTAAAAATAACCAAGATGCTAAAATGTTTAGAATATTGAAATCCACCATACTTGAAGTGTAGATGCAACCTCCATATGAAGTTTCCTTCAATAATTAAAGGGTTTTCATCCTCCAAACTTTATAAAATCAATGTGGTTTTTTTCATCCATCTCCAAAACCTAAGGGGTTTCATCCTCAGATCCAATAGGTGAATATAAGTTCCCAAACTAGGGCTAGAGTTTGTGATAAATTGATGCAGGAGCATTCGGGTACAGGTGCAATCTCGCGTCAATCAAAAAAATAATTCATTTGAGTTCATTTTTTGTTGTGGTGTTTTCTCTTGGATTGTGAATCAACTTGGTCTCGATGGGCTTCAACAATGATTATTAGACATTTTGACATCGTTTGTCAAAATGTCATACGTCAATTTAACTTTGCATTCGATGGATCTAATTGTTGGCGACAAATTATTGCATTTGTTTTTTAGATGATTTCTCCATGAAATCAATGTCAAATTAGTGCATGATTTCTAGATATAAGTTCAAGGTGGATATGGAAGGTCAATGAGAGAGAGAACGAGTTATATGAAAAACAAAGATGGAAGAGAATTAAAATATGGTTGATTTAAATGTTTTATGGAATGCCAAGGGTCTACCATCATAACAATGAACAAATAAATGTGTAGATGGAAAACCGTGCCATGTTGTTTGGAAAGCCATAAAGAAATTCAAAGGAGAATTAAAAATTGGATAAGGTGTGAGAAACCAAGAGGGATGCGTGGAGGATGGTGTGAATGGGTAGAATTTGAATAGGTCGCGCCAAGTCAGAAGGCCTTTCAAAGTTTTAAAATTGATATAAATGAAAAGGTAGAATTTGAAAACACCAAGTAGACCACACTATATGGGGAGATGAATTGGCATGAGTGAAGGGGCTATCTGGGAAGAAATAAATCCCGTGCACTCTCCAAACGATAAGTGAAGAAGTTGATAGGGTATGAAAAGGAAGGTGGCACCATGACAACATTCTTTTCCTTTTCTGAAACTTAATACAAAGATTGATGTGAAGAGGTGGTGTGAAGAAGTGAGAGGCTGCGAACTTATTGGAGGGGTGTGTGGAATGAATATGTGGAGACAATATGCATGTTAATAGTAGGTTTAAATACCAAGTGAAAAGGAATTGGGGAGGTTGCATCAAATTGGTATGGGGACAACATGTGAATGAAGATTTAAATCAAATGCACATCAAACTCAAGGCCACACTACAAGAGAGAGGGCGAGTTTGTGGAAGATCTCATGTAGAGAATAAAAGGAGAGTAGTGAGTATACCAATTTTGAATAAGGTAGAGTTAAGTTTCCTTAAGCCGTGCCATGTGGAGTACCAACTAAAGAATGGGCAATTGAGAGTAGATATGGAAGGGTGTGCAAATGGGGAATGAATCGATGCCAAGAGGAACATGTTTGGAAGTTGTTGATATATAGGGGGATTGAGTGTAAAAAATTGTGATAGGAGGAGGCTATGAAAGGCCATTTGTTGTAATTTGCATTTAAATAAATAAATTGAAGTTTGTCTGCAATTAAATTCATTTGATTGGTTGAAGTAGGAAAAGTATTGCTTTTGATTTTGTGTTTGGTGAGTGTTGGATTGGTAGACATGAGAACTCTCTTGTGTCAATTGATATCAGAGCGGGTAATCTTGAGTGTGGAGAGCATCCACCAGGACTTGCGGGTGAAAGTGTGAACAAATCACCGATTGTGAGGTAGTTTGCACTAGAAAGTAAGTATGAAGTTGTAGAGAGGAAGCTCGTGAGGGTTGTTGCAAGTTAGAGGAGTCCTGAGCAATGGGAGAGCTTGAAGCCGTGAAAGAATTTATTTTATAGATTGAGTGTGATGTCAAATTATAGGAGGTGAGGTTGCAATAGGCAAGATGGGTTGGGTCATGAGGAGACCCATGTGAATATTGTTTTGGGAGCAATATTAGGAGAAATTGGAGGGAAATTTTTTTGAGAAGGTTGAACATATGATTTGTGAAAAAGTGGGAAAGATCGAGGTGTGAATAGAGAAGCTAGAAAAGAATATTGGCAAAGGTGAGAGGAAAGTGGTAAAGAGGAGCGAGAAGAAGAGCGATGACAACAACTTGAGATGGAAAGAGGAAGATGTGGTCCCTACTAAAGAAGTAGTAGTTGAGACATGCCATGAGGAAGGCATGGAGAAAGAAGAAGAAAGGATTGAAGTGAGTAGCGAAGAGGTCACAACGAATGGCGATGAAGATCTTTTAGCACAATTGTTGGTGATTAAGAGTGGATGTTGAAGCTTGATGTTGCAGCGAAAGGAAAAGAGTGAAACATTGTAGCTACAAATAAAGATGAGGTGAATTAGTTTTATGATGTTATTTTGGTTTCAAATGAGATGGTAGAAGGGGAGATGGATAGAGGACAAGAGCATGTTGTAGGTGTTATATATTTGCTAGTAGATATTGTGGAGGATGTAGGATTTTGGTGGAGGTGGTATGTCAAAGATGGTTTTGAACCTATGAAGGAGGAGACAAGAGTGCAAAATATTTGGCGAAGAAGGTTGGGTTTGGTGGACATGAGTCCACGAGGAGGGAGAAAAGGAAGAAAATGCAGTGTTGTTGGAGGAAGATGGCGTGTGTTCTAGAGAAGTGCTAGAAGAAGAGGAAGAAATGATTTGGGACTCTTGTTATAGCGATGGAGTTCATTGCAGATTGCTCACAATCTCAAAGGGTGATTCAATCATTCAACTCCACAATTGTGAGCCTATGCCCACAATATTTCTACCTAACATGTCCGATGTAGGAGCATCTAGGTATAGGTGCGATCTTATGTCAACCAAAAAAATATTTCATTTGAGTTTAATTTTTTCTATGGTATTTGCTCTTGGATTGCAAATCAACTTGGTCTTGATGAGATTCAAAAATAATTATTAGACATTTTGACATCATTTGTCAAAATATCATACACCAATTTAACTCTGCATTTGATGGATCTAATTATTGGCTACAAATTATTGAATTTGTTTTTTAGATGGTTTCTCCATGGAATTAATGTCAAATTAGTGTATGATTTTTGGAAATAAGTTCAAGGTGGATATGGAAGGTCAATGAGAGAGAGAACAAGTTATAAGGAAAACAATGATGGAAGTGAATTAAAATATGGTTTATTTAAATGTTTTATGAAATGCCAAGGGTCTATTGACATAACAATGAATAGATAAATCTGTAGATGGAAAACTGCGCCATTTTGTTTGGAAAGCCATAAAGAAATTCAAAGAAGAATTGCAAATAGGATAAGGCGTGAGAAACCAAGAGGGATACGTGGAGGATGGTGTGAATGTGTAGAAGTTGAATGGGTCGTGCTAAGTTAGAGGGACTTTCAAAGTTTTAAAATTGATATAAATAAAAAGGTGGAATTTAAAACACCAAGAAGACCACAATATATGGGAAGATGAATTGGTGTGAGTGAAGGGGCACTTTGGGAAGAAATAAACCTCGCACATTCTCCAAATGATAAGTGAAGAAGTTGGTAGGGCGTGGAAAGGAAGGTGGCGCCATGACAAAAAAAACATTCTTTTCCTTTTTTAAAACTTAATAAAGAGATTGATGTGAAGAGACATTGTGAAGAAGTGAGAGGCTGCAAACTTATTGGAGGGGTGTGTGGAATGAATATGTGGAGCCAATCCGCCTGTTAATAGTAGGTTTAAATACCAAGTGAAAAGGAATTAGGGAGGTTGCATCGAGTTGGTATGGGGGCAACATATGAATGAAGATTTAAATCAAATGCACAAGAAACTCAAGGCTACACTACAAGAGAGAGGGCAGGTTTGTGGAAGATCCCACATAGAGAATAAAAGGAGGAGAGTAGTGAGTATATAAGTTTTGAATAAGATAAACTTAAGTTTCCTTAAGCCATTCCATGTGGAGTAACAACTAAAGAATGATCAATTGAGAGCATATATGGAAGAGTATGCAAAGTGGGAATG
>VDFB02145459.1:0-20301 GCA_007258455.2 Sequoia sempervirens
TCTCTCTCCCACTCTCTACCACCCTCTCTCACCCTCTCTCACACTCTCCCACCCACCCACACTCTCTCCCACTCCCACCCTCTCTTTCCCTCTCTCCCATAAGCATAAATACATACATATAGGCATACATACATGCATGCATACATATATACATACATGACATACCAGCGTACATATACATATAAACATATGAACAAACATTCAAAAATTTGGCATTTAACTAAAGGAATAAATAACGCGAGCATGTTATTTGTTCCTAGAAATGTTCCACATAGAAGAAAAAGTGAAAACTAGTAAATAACGTGAGCGCGTTTTGTTTTTCTTTGGGAATCCCCGAGCCTTAGCTTTGGTATTTGCCTTGGAATACCAAATCAAAGTCTTGGAGGGCATTCCCAATTACTAGAGACATGTTTTTTGCAAATTCTACAATTTTTCACATAATCGGGTTTGTGCTCACAGTGAAGATTGCATTTGGTTCAATATCGACAAAATCGAACACATGGGTAATGTTAAGTTTTGTCTTAGCTTTCTAACGATGTAATTGTTTTCACCTTTTGACAATGTTAGGCCTTTCATCCATAATTTATTTTGTTTGTATGTTTGTTTTTTGTCAAAAAATAGTGTTTGGTTTTTTTTTCGTTATAAATTAACTATTCATCAAAATTTCAAATAAATTACATTTTTAGAAACTAGACTCCATTCTACAAATTTAAAAATATAAAAATTTAAAAAAATCTATTACTTTCAAAAATTTGTAAGGGGAGCACGACCAAAATTCTGCTTTTTATGAAGTGCCCACTTAGAAAATTAGTAAAAAATCAAATATTCATTAAAAAATTATAAGAAAAATTGTGCATCAACTAGATGCTATTAGCTAACTTCTGACCGTAGCGATTTTAAAAATACTAAAAAAAATTTCACCGTGCTCAGGTCTACAAGAGTTGCTATGTTATGTTTTTCTGATAAAAACAACACCAATTTGTGTACATCCCTCTATTGAATCCCTTAATCTCAACCATTTAAAATAAATTAGTAGTTTAGAAAGTAGACTCAGAGCACTTCAATCCTTGTTTTCGTTTCATCTCAAAATTTTGAGTGTAACTATCCTCAATTTCACATCCAAGGTCAGCATTTCCTGATTTCAAAAAAAAGTGGCCACTTAAGGCCCCTTTTTGGGAACCATCTTGGTGCACTTACCCCAAGGTTGTTAAAAGATTCACTAATAAGTCACAGTATCATAGGCAAAAACTTTTCCTCAACTCTAGCTTCATTTGCATGCACTAGAAGTCGAGTGATGAGTCTTTAAAGATCACTTCTTTGTTTAAAAAAAAAAGCTTCTCCACTACACTACATACCCAAACTAAATGGGTCACTCCTTTAAGTATCTTAACATGAAATTTCATGTAGACGCAAGGGTTAGCTTCACAAACATTCCCACCTTAACCTCTGTTAACAAGCCTATAAAAGCTCTTACTCAATGGCTTGCAAGCATAAATGGAGTTACCGAGCATTAAAGACCACTCTAGAAGGATAATGCTTAGCTTGGCTCAAGGATATCTACATAATAATAATCTAAGAAAATATGTATTAATACTAATTACGCAATCGAGGTCACAACATAAACTCATTTACGACATAAGAAGTGATGAGTTCAATAGAAAGATGTCTCGGTCGCAAAACAATTAATGTTCAACCTTGATGATGTCACTTTCCCCTAAACGACTAGCTTGACCTTAAACAACATGAAATGGACTTTAAACAACATCGACAACTTGTCGAATCGAGAAATAAACTTAGACCAAAAGGGTCAAGTATCACTTGCCTGACTCAAATAGGTTTACCATTTTGCACCAACACTAGACCTTAGATGGCAACAACCTATTATTTTTCTTGTATCTATACCCTTCTCTCTGATGATGCTCTCCCTACCTTTCTCCGAGTGGCGAAAACTTGTTCCCTGAATGCATCTTGCAAACACCAACTTGAGATTAATTTATCATTAATCATTTCATAATCCTTATGAAACCATCACATCTTGACAATTTTTAAACACATGTCAATTTTGAGTCAAATAAAAACAACTCATGAAAACATTAATTTTTCTAGACATTTTTACTAAATATCAAATCATTGAATCATGTGTAATCATTTACTAATTACTTCAAAAGTAAAAAGTAAAACATAGTTAAAGTTAGGGTGTAACAACAATTATTTTATTTACTTAATAGTTATTTTATTTTAATTTTTTTTTAATGGTAAATTACTGCTAAGGGGCAACACCCATTGTTTTTGACTGGAGCTATGAACCAATGAGGCCACATATGGGGGACCTCATCCCCAATATCTCCATAACCATTGCTACCCAACACTATAGTGGCAATCCTGATGGTGTTGTAACTGTCAACTTTAAGCTTTTGCTCCACTAGTGCAAGCTGAGGCGAGAAACACTTCCGTTGTTGTCTTTATTGACCACCTGCAGTTCCTTTCTCCCTACAACATTCCCACAATCCATCATGGGATTCAAACCTTAGACAACCCAATAGCTGCCCTTGCAACTTAACCGTTGCGCTACAGGGTCAACCCCTTATTTTACTTTAAAATTATTTTATTTATTGAAGAGCTATTCTATAGTTTTACATTTTAAAAATAAATGTGTGACTCTAAATAGTCATATTTTATTTGATGTCGTTGTAGAATGCCTCTAGACATAATTATACAAACTTTTTATTAACTTTATTTTGAATCTTTCAATAAAATCTTATCTCGAAATAGTAATTTATTGTACTTCAAATATTATAGAAGATAATTGATGTATATTTTTTCATATTTATTATTTTTCCTTATAAATTTCTAAAATTTTATATTTAAAATTATTATTACCTTTTAAGAATAAACTTTGAATTTCACTAATATAATATATATATATATATATATATATATAATTTTTAAGATAATGATTGTATTATGAAAAATATACATCTATTAATTTTTAATTGCAAAATAGATACTATTAATAGAATGCTTCATAGAATCAAAGAATATTAATACTAAATGAGATAAAACGATTTTCACAATGAGAGGAGACAAAAGCAACTATAAATGAGTTCGTTTTCCTAGCGACCCTTGTAGCACACGCGAGTTTCTCGATACTGTTTCCTGTGGATGTCATTAGAAGGTTGAATCTCGCACGTTATTGAATTGAGAGATGAATAATATAGACGGGGACGTTTACGATCCTCGGTGGCAGCGCCTACAAGCAACGATAAATATGTCTCTGACTATGTGTTTGTATTGTGCACAACCTTCGTAATGTGGACGCAATGAGGTCGACTGTTACCAACTCTACTCCAAACACGAAACACCAGCTCTCGCCAGTTTGTGTTTGTTTCTGCCAGTTTCGGCTGTATTTAAAAGGTTAAATTGAAGAGAGGCCGTAAATTGGCATGTGACGAGCTCTCGCCGCCACTCAACCTGGCAAAAAGCATGTCTGTAGAGGTTAAGGTTTAACTCTTCATTTCGACCGCTGTACAAATCCACTGTCTTCGTATTGAATGGCAGCTGGCGAAATATCTTTTCTGGTGTCCATAAATAACTTCAGAATATTAGTGGCTGTAAAGTTCAAAAGCAAGTAAATGATAGTGAGGATGATTGAATTTGTGTTGTGCGCGATTTTCTTATGGGGTGTCTCTGGTGGGGGGGCTGTGGAAGTCAAGCCGGGCTCATGGCAGCTAGTCGTTAGAAATGGTGGCGTGTCGGCTATGCATATGACCACGACGTACAAAGATACAGTCGTTATGTTCGATCGGACGGACTACGGTGCTTCTTAACTGCTGCTGGACAAGAGGCGCTGCAGAGATGATCAGAGGGACTTGGCGATGAAGCACGACTGCTGGGCGCACTCGATAGAGTATAACATTGCTTCCAACAGACTGAGGCCCCTTATGGTCATGACCGACACGTGGTGCTCCTCTGGGTCGTTTGCTGCCAACGGTGACTTGTTTAGCACCGGCGGATACAACGACGGCGGAAAGGCTCTTCGGTCTTTCCAGCCCTGCGGTAGTTCTGCATGCGATTGGAGTGATTCGCAGCCCAACAAACTTGCAGTGAATCGATGGTATTCATCGACTCAGATCCTTCCTGATAACAGAATCATCATTGTGGGCGGCAGACGGGCTTTCTCCTACGAGTTCGTGCCAAAGAATGCCGGGGAGGAGTCCTATAAGCTGCCGTTTTTAACGCAGACGACTCTTGTCGGCGCGGAGAATAATCTGTATCCTTTTCTTCACCTCTCCTCCGATGGAAATCTGTTCATATTTGCGAACAAGGACTCCATATTGCTTGATTACAAAACAAACCGTGTGGTAAAGAAGTTTCCCACGATGGTAGGAGGGGCCAGGAATTACCCCGCGTGCGGCTCGTCTGTAATGCTGCCATTGACGGCCTCCGATGGGTTTAAAAGAGTCGAAATCCTTGTATGTGGCGGTGCTCCTGAGAACGGCTTCACCTATGCAAACGCTGGGAATTTTGTCCCCGCCCTTCAGAGCTGCGGAAGAATTGTAATTACAGATTCCAACCCTGGTTGGGCAATGGAGAACATGCCTGCTCCGAGAGTGATGGGTGACATGCTCATTCTGCCCAATGGAGAGATTCTCATTATAAATGGGGCAGAGAGAGGAACCGCCGGATGGGAGCTGGGAACGAACCCGGCGCTCTCTCCATTCCTCTATAGGCCTAATTTATCGCGCGGTCATCGATTCTCCTCTTTGGCACCCTCCACCATTCCAAGAATGTATCATTCCAGTGCAAATGTTTTGCCTGATGGACGGATTTTCGTCGGGGGATCCAATCCGAACGTTCGATACGTTCTGTCTGGAACTTATCCGACAGAACTCCGCCTGGAAGCATACAGTCCCTATTATTTAGATAGAGCCTATCAGATCTACAGGCCTAGAATAGCCGCCTTATCTTCCTTTTCAATAAATTATGGGAAAACCGTCACCGTTCAGTTCACTGTTTCCAATTACACTCCCGAGAATATTCAGTTCCATTTGTACGCGCCCTCCTTCACAACTCATTCGTTTTCAATGAACCAGAGGCTGCTCACTCTTGCAGCGAATTCTCCGAAATCTGTAAGAGGAGTATACTACACAGAGGTGACAGCACCTCCAAATTCCGCAACGGCGCCAGCGGGGTACTACATGCTTTTCGTGGTTAATAACGGAATTCCAAGCGTGGCCAAGTGGATTCATTTGTCTTAGAAGCTAAGCTACATTCTTTACTAAGCCGAGCATCGTAGTAAGCTTGTATTATAATTGTTCATTATGTACTGTTTTTATAGTGCCGTAAAATATAACTGTAGATAGAGGACGTGCGGCCATTCTTATATAGTATGAAAACCAAAATCTGAAGCGACAGTGCGCTCTCTATCGTCTCAATCCGATTGTAATCAGCTGTAATTCCAACGAGTTGTGCTCGTATATTTTCAGAAATATTTAATAAAATCGTCGAAAGGCTAGAAATGTGTTTGTGCCGATAACCTTTCAATTTATAATCTTACCATCGGAAACTGAGGACCACAGACCAGAAACGCGAAGACGAAAATTGAATTGAAGTGGGCGTGCTTTTCTTAGAAAGTGTAGTTAGAATGCTATAATGCTCACTTTCAAAAATAGCAGGCATGTGCGACAGCTTGACGATCGAAAGCAATTTGAAAGTGATGTTTAACTTGCACTAATATTCGAATAAATCAGTAAAATTCAAATAAATTCATTTTATTTAATATAGCTATAGTTAAAAGAGAGGAAACGTAGGTATTGGGAAAATAAAATAAAGTATATTATTATATTTCTTTATATTAGATAGAGATGACTCAAACATTTATATTGCAATTCAACTTTTACATCCTTCTATTTTTTAATGGGTAGAATACACTTCCTTTTATAGTTCTGTGTTGCACGTGTAAAAGAAATTTCTAATAGTTCCTAGTGTTTTTTAAAATGTTGAAGGTTATATTTTTAACATAATTCTTTCTTTTAAATTTTTTTTTTTTGGAATCTTGTTTCTTAGTAATATTTTGTGTTAATATTGAATAGAAAAAATAAAAACTAAAGATGAAATATAAAGGAGAGGAGAACATTATATTGTGATGTGTAGAAATGTGCACAACTTCATCATTTAGCTTATGTCACACTCTTGGTGATTATGCTAAATATTTGATTATTACTGAAACAATAATTGAAAATTGACAACCATAGGTTGATCACCATCTCAAATGTTATGGATATGAAGCTTTAAATACATTCTTTTAACATGAAAAATGAAAGTGTTGTCAATATGTATGGTACTTTTACTATCGCAAAATGTCAATAGTAGTAGAATGGTAGGCAATTGTAAGCTCCCGTAAGATATTTTAAATCTGAATTGCTTATTTTCTTTCTTCCTTCAATGTTATATACTTAACCTCACAACAAGGTAATGATGTAGGTGTTTGTTTTCCAATATCCCATGTATGGAGACAAGAAAAAGATTAAAAACATATCCACCTAAAGATGCATTGTCATTAAAATCATCATCTAAAGTTAATCTCTAAAGTACATTCAAGAAATTGAGGACCTAGAACCATACTGAGCTCGATAGTGGATTATTCTATGGATGTATCACAAAATTCCTTTTGCTCTCAATGAATGTGTTTGTTTTGCCTCACACAAAAGTATAGATACTAGATTAATTGTAGAATATGTGTTTGGTTTTCTATGTGTTAGGTAAGCTAATTTGCAAATAACTTGTCTATAAAACATGAAATCTATTTTTTTGAAGTACAACCTTTAAAAACCATGATTTGAGATCAAAGTAAAATTGAATATAGTTTTGAATCAATCATTCTAAACTATTATAAGAGATCCAGTGCCTATTTTGAGTATGAATGACATAATTTATCATCTAGGTTATAAAATTTGAAATGAGGAGAATAGTTCAACTCATACATATTTGTTATATAATGTATGCTATATTTATGATTTCAAAGCATCAATGAGATTTATATTAGGAATAGTAATTATCAAAGAGTCCACATAAACTATGAAAGGAATAATTCACCTTAGATGCTATTTTCACAAAGTAATTGGGTCTATCTTTCTCAAATAACAAAAATACAAAGTATCTATCAATCTTCATATTCAAGGATATTTCCACTTATTTAAGATCAAATGTTGAATTAGTCAACTTTTAAACAAGATTATGATAGCATAGTTGAACAAAACTAAGTGGTTGACCTATATAAATCTCTTCATGGGGATCTCTATTAAAATATATCATTCAAATCCATTTGGTGAATATTCCAATCAAAACTACTCCTTAATGATACATCAAGTCTAATATTATATTATAATCAATAAAATCCCTTTGACTTAAACCTTTGGAAACTAGAATCTTGATTTCACATTTTTATGGTACAATCCAATTTAATTTTTATTTTACAAATCTATTTGTATCCAATATTATTATTACATTTTGGAAGGGTCATAAAATCCTATGTATGATTTTTCATCTATGCGCCATCTTTGAATTTCATGATGTGTTCCTATTCTTCCTTACCTTTAGCTTCTTCATAGAAGACTAAGTATATTGTTTGAATCACATTTTCTATAAGTATACCCTCATACAATATTTATCTATGTTCATAAATGTCTTAAATGCATCTTATATTTTTTGAAATATTTTTTTATCATTTTCATTAGTATCATCTTTATGTAGAATGAAATGTTGATTTCTTTCATTGTGATCTTATTGAACACCAGTGTGTACATCATCATCGTAATATAAAAAATATATTAGTAGTTTTGATTAAAATAAGACTGGAAGGGACATTACCCATTTAGAAAATAGCCATTAAGGAAAATGAGGGGCTCAGAAGAAATAAAATTCCTAGAAAACTAAACCATAAACTAAAACTTAAACAATTTGACTAGCAAAAAAAATAGAAATAGCACACCAAAGAAAGACCAGCATGGGACCATAAAACACACATAGGTCTCCCAATAACTTGAGACCATTCATTGCCTTCTATTCTTGAGCTAGGAAGTGGAGCTTCTCCTTAAAAGACAAGGGTAATTTTGTCATAGCCTGAGTATCCACCATGGCATCCAGAGCCAAGATGTCCACCAATTTACCTTTCTGCTACTTGTGACCATCATCATTCCCTTCCTCAACCACCCATTTTCCATGGCCCTTCTTAATCTCTTGTTGAAAGATATGAATGGTGAGGGTGATGTTCTTCATGATCACCTTACTATAATCAATTATTACTTGGAGGCACTATGTGGTTTTTTCTTGTTCCTATGTATAGCATCAATCTCCATTTATAAATTCTTTTTGTTCTCCTTCGTGCCAATGATAGCTCTCAACTCTTCCAACTCCTTATCCCATCCAACCCAATGCTCAAAAAACTTAGCTAGGGAGGCTATCATATCCCAATGGCCCTTGTCCTCCACCTCCCCAAGCCATGAAACTTGCTACTACAACACCTTATTTTCCATAATCTAGATTCTCTCTGTTTCATAGAAAAATAGGGTTCACCAAAATAAGTCAACAAGATGATGAACCACTATGTTTCTCTATAAAAACATGTAATTATGAGGGCCAAACTGCCTAAATAACAATTAGAAATCAATCCTAATTGTTATAGAAACTATGAAGGGAGTTTTAAGAGGCTGGAATGGTGTGTACCTCACTGTAAGAAGGTTTTTTTTAGGGTACAAAGAACTCATTTGCCTTTAGTGGCAAATGGATCCCTGCTAGGTTTTTTGAAACTGAGATCTAGGTTTTGTTCCTTGATTCATGCACTCTCATATCCTCGATCATCAGCTGTCGAAAGTCTAAAACAAATTTTGTAGCCTTCTTTTTGTGTTCTTGCACTATGAATGACAACTTTGACAATTTTTCTTCAAACTTGTTATCCACTTGATCTTCAACCTATAAATCTACAAACACACATTCAAGAGGAGAAAAACATGTTGATTTTTAGTGAATAGGGCTTTTGCTAAGTCAAGCCCCTTTTAGGTAATTAAACCAAATGATGAAATAATGAAATTGAAGCATGACCATGAAACTTGAAGTGATGATACCTTTGAAGTTGTCTTGGAGTATAAATCTACAAACTAACATGATGTGGCCATGAAGAATGTAGATCTTGATCTCAAATAGTATGTGAAACAATGCTTGTCAAGTAGATTCTCAATGCTATCAAGAATCTTAGCTCAACAACATGCTTGAATGCACTATGCCTTTGACATGATGAAATGACCTTGAATTCCTGCAATAAGACTTCACTAATTATCTACCTTTGAATTCCTTTGAAATTCTCTTGTAAATTCTATAATGTTGTTGCTCTTGATCTCATGAAGTCACATAAATTTTTGCTAGGTTGCTTAGGATGAAACTATGTGAATTAACCCCATATTTAGACTAAGTCTAAGAATTAACCCCAAAATTCAAATAATTCAAGCTGACATTAGGTCTAGGATTAAAAATCATTATGATCCTGACATAACTAAATTCAAAATGGGGTGTCCTATGTGAGGAGGACCCATTATCCACTAAAGGTGAATGGTTCCTAGCACAAATTTCTAGGACCGTGCTTCGGGGGGATGAAGGAACATCAAAAACCCATTTCAAAATGCATAAAAAAGGGGTGTCCTATGAAGAGAGGACCCTTCACCACTAAAGGAAAATGGATCCTAGCACCATTTTCTAGGACCTTGATTTTACCAAATTAAATTTTATGCAATTTGATTAATGGGTGTGAGGATGGATCCTCAAAAAATGTAATTAAGAGGGCTTGAATTTAAATTAAAGGGAACCATTAGGCCCAATTAATTGATAAACCCCTAGATAAGTGTGAAAGTGTATTACAACACATTACAACAAATTAAATAAGGTATAATTTAAGTACATTTCATTAAAAAGGGGCCTTGATTAATGTGAATGTGTGCAACATATTACAACACTAAACCAAGGTATTATTAAGTTAATTTTATGTCAATTACTCCCACATTAAGTGTGAAAAGGGGCTACTTTTTTTATGCTACATTTTTCCCCCACTTTAGTGAGAGTTTTCCCCCATGAAAAAATCATAGTAAAGTAGGCATTCAAGACACTTAAGTATGCAACAATAACAAAGGTACATAGTCATACCCTATCAAAGGCCAAGAAAAATAGAGAAAAAAAAGGATCAAGCACAGCCATTCCAACATAATGTAGAAAGGGGTTTTTTGTCTTTAAAATGCACCACTCACTCTGGGGTAGTGGAACTTTAGTCTATCCACTGAGTGAGTTGTCCCAAATTGCTTGCTCACTCTAGGGTAGTGAAACCTATCTATCTATGCTAGGTGAGTTTTCCCAGACATACATGATCACTTTGGGGTAATGGAACCTCCGTCTATCCACTAGGTGAGTTGTTCCAACAAGGTGGAAAATGAGAGAAGTTGTCCTCTTGAAAACTTCAATAAGGTGTAATGCCTTTTGTAAATTCTTTTGAATGTCATATCCGTAAGTTTTTGTTAAAGGGGATTTTTCTTTGTTCATATAAGGTCTTCTTCTTAGGGAACATCATTACTAATGTCTCCAAGAGAGGAAAATTCAAAAAGTACCAGATTGCTACTTATGGGATGCCTCTCGCTTCATGCCATGCCACTAAGAGGAATCATATGCTTTGAAATATCACTCTTTGAGGAAATGAAACCCAATGACACCACCAAGAAAGAGGAAATACCACAAGGAAAAGAAAATCATGCCATAAAATATTCTAAAAGATGTCATTGATGTATGCCCCCACTTTAAAGTGATTGCTAACACCATTGTTGTGAGCAATTGATTTAAAGTATCCAATGTTTTCTTCTTAGGGAATCAGATCTTTCCTCAGAAAACACTATGCCAAGTCATATGTTTCCAAAATAAAGCTATGCCATGAAATAGGAAGGAAGGGTTTCCCCCAAAAATACATAAGGGATCTATGGATTTAGGGTTAGTATGTCTTTGCTACATTGTTGCTTCTAGAGCTCAAAACTGTCATCATTCCCCAAATACTCATAGAACTAGAAGAATGACACAAAGAGAATGAAAAATAAAGAAAAATCCTTTCAGGTCAACATAGAAGAGACCTAAATGTATCAATGCCTTGCATCATCCCCAAAAGGAAAACACAAGAAAAATGAAAAAGATAAAGGAAAAGATTTTGGATCAAAATGGAAGAGCCCTAAATGTCTTGATGCCTTGTGTCATCCCAAAAAGGAAAACATGAGACAAATGAAAAATATAAAGGAAAAGTTTTTGGTTCAACATGGAAGAAACCTAAATGTCTCGATGCCTTGCATCATCCCCAAAAGGAAAACATAAGACAAATGAAAGGATAAATAAATTATGATATAGAGAAGAATGTAGGTACATATAGAGGAATGTCACAAGAAAAGAGAGAAGATACATCAAACAAAACATCACGGGGGATCACATTACACACATGCAATTGCATAAAGGAACATGAAAAATAAAAAGACTAGTAAGGCACATTTGAGCTAACCTAATGCAGGTCATTCACATCCCAATGTCGGTCTATATAAATGGAAAGTGGACAACTAGCCAAAGGGACAAGAGCAAGTGCTAAACTAAGGGAAGTACTAGGGGTAAAAGCATAAAGTTGTGTCACACTTTTTAAAGGAAATAGCCATCAATGATCCAAATTTTAAACTTAAATCACTAAAAAGTGACATATTATATGTTTTGAATTTTGAAATGATGTAAGCTAATGAACTATTTCTTTTTTATTATATTTTATTCTTGTGTTTTTTTTTTTTAAATTAAAAAATTATTTGAATATAACTTTTTACAAATTGACACTATATTTTAGTTGCTAAAAAATGAAGTCACATGAGACGTCAACCTTTATATAGTAATTTTTATTTATTTTCCCTCAATTTTCTGTGTGTATTTATAACTTGAAACTTTAATGCATGGATATATTTTTTCCAATTTTTATAAATATATATTTTTAAATAAATATTAAAATGTGTGTGTATTAAACCATAGTTGTTTCCATTTGATGTCAAATTTCATATTATCTATTTATCTAAAATGGAAAGAATATTATACCCTTTACATATAGATTCTTTTATCTAGTGCTTCATATTTTTTTCAAAATTGTTTAATAATTTTTACTATTGTTTGTTATCATGGTAATCAACCTAATATTTTTTGTTGATAACCTACTTTTAGTAAAAATAAAAGGAAAAATATAAATAATAATTTAATTATTAATATATATATATATATATATATATATATATATATATATATATATATATATATTTGACAACTAGACTAATGGATCTACAAAAGGGTATTTTTATATTTGTAAAAAAATGTTATTTACATGAGTAGAAATTATTAAAACATCGATTTTTTCAAATAAATCTATTTTTTTGGTAAATTTTCCTCACAATGGTGCTACATATGCATTTAGCCAACAATTTTAGTTGGAAAAGTTGTGGATATATCTAACTTAGCTAGAATGAATCTTACAAGATCATATGTTTGACCAAAATATATTTTTAGTTGGAAATACTTAAATTGACTTGTGCTAATAAGTTGGTTGAAAGTGTGACACAACTTTGTACTTTTAGGTCCCAAGTTTGACACTCTTTTTAGGAGATTTGTCATTTAAGCTCATAGAAAAAGAAAACAATGTGTTTAACTCATCACACACTTGGTCATCAATCTTTGTAATGTCAATGCCATCATCTAGATTAATCACAATGGGAGGTCGAATGACAATGTCCATGGAAGGTTCTTGTTTATGTTATGGCGAGGGTATAGGATCATCATGCATTGCTTCAAGTAAGTTAAGATTTTGATTTTCAATGTTGTTATTTTCTTCTTGAGTTCTTAACCTATGAGAAATAACACAACATCTATGCCTACACTCTCTAGAACTTTGATTTCATTTCAATTTATTGTCAATTTGTGTTTGTGTAAGAGTCAGTTTGTCAATCATAGGTTCCTTCTCTTATTTTGTAGCAATAGAAGAAACAGCAGGAGGTTGTTCAACCACTTTCTCTTTAGCTTTGTAAACTTTTTTGACTCTATGAGGGAAAACGAGATTTTTTTGGTTATCTCATGGTCTCTTGTATGAAATGGTAGGAGGTTGTTCTTGGATATTCATAAGGGCTCTCAATTCAATCATTTCTTCATCTGGGATAGGTGTTTCAGTCATAGTTTGAGGCATGTTTTGAAGGGATAATTCTGCTATTTTTTTTTGCTTGAAATTTTGATATGATTTGAAAAATTAGTCCTCACGTGGTTTAATAGGTTCCATAGGCTCAAGCCAAAATAAATGTAATGAAAATTTTCCCCAGGCTAACGCAGGATTAAATCAACTATTGTGCATAGTAAAGATATCATTGCCAAATGAAAAATTTAAACATTTATGCACAACCAAATGGATGGAATCCATGGATCAAAGCCATGGATATACTAACTTAACATGAAATTATTTGATTATGGGATGATGGTGAATGAGACATTTAACATTTTCGGTCCAACTTTTAAAGGAGATCTATCGAGCCCATCGTAGGACAAGCAAAACCATTATGTGTCTTGATCCATGCATTTGATTTATCATATGTACCTTGATATATTTCATACACAAATAGGAGTTCTTTAGTGATCACATTCTCTCCACAAATGGGATCAATTAATATCCCATTAGTGGGCTTATCATTGGTTCGGCTAGCTATGTAAAGAGGACCATTAGGTGCACATTTAAGTATGTCATTTTGTGAAAAAGCAATGTCAAGGGGCTTCTTAGTCGAGCCCTTACGAGGTCTAGCTTTGATAAATGCTACTATTTGAATTGGTTTTTCTTCATTTATGTTTTTTTCATCTATGTCAACATTCATGACATCATTTTTCATTTCACTAGCTTCAATAAGCTTAACTGTGGAATGTATGATATTATTGTCTTGTTTATTCAAGTAATCATGAAAGAAGTAGCTAAGGCTATAGAAAATTTGTGTTGTGTTTCTAGTTTTAAGCATTTTCCTTAGATTTTGTATAATAGGAACTGTAGACACCTAAAATTGTCCTAGCCTGCATTTCACATCAATTGCATCAAAAACCCTAAATTCCTCTATTAATTGAATTATAATACATTATTTGGGTATGTGCAAGATCATGATGGGCCAAAAAGGGGTGATATGTAAGTGATATGATGGCCCATGTGGCTAACGATTTTTTTTTTACTCAAAATTGATGAAATGAAAAGGGTTTTTAAAGGAGATTCTCAACTTTCCACCAATATAAATTATGCTTTACTTTGAATTTAATAAATAATTATTATTCATTTTCCATTTGAATTACAACTAAAGTCCTAATTGATAGGTGATTAAAAAAATCTATAGCTTTCAAATGATATCACATTTTTGAATCTAAAATATGTGTAACATTCTATGATTCACATACTATAGGATTAAAAAAACAGAAGGAATTTCATGAAGTTTTGACCAAGTTAAGGTGGTCAGACATACGATTTTTTATATTTTTTATAAGTTGTAATAAAAAATTCATAATTAATTATTTAATTGGAAAAAAAATTACAAAAAATATGCATCACATTGAGACATGGAGTCCTCTATTTATATAAAATCTTATAAAAAATATGAAAATTATCATTTTATTTGTGGTTAGGGTGGTCACACAAACACCTAATTCTTATTTTTTCCCTAAAATTTAAGTACTAACGCATTGAAATTTCAAATTTTCACCAAATAGATTTTACAAATAAAAAATAAACCTAGTAGTTTAAAAACTACATTCAATTTTCTACATATTATTCTTACATATTTTTGAAAAATATAGATAACTTATTCAATTTTTAGGTCAAGTTGCCTAACTCTGATTTTCTAAAATTTTTGCCACTTAAGGGCCTATTTTTTCCATAATCATCTGCACATATCCATTGAATTAATTAGCCTTTTCATCAATTTTGACCAATTGAATAAATTTTATTTATTTAATAAAATCCTAATTTTAACATTATTTCTCTTTATTAATTAAATAATCAATTATTATTAAATTATGCCACTAATTCCCTTTATTCACCTATATCAATTAAATTATTAAAACATAATATTTTAATTAAATCACTTTCCCTCGAAAATTTGAATAATTGAATTTAATTATTCAAAGACATCATCAAAATTTAAATCAAACAAAAACCACTTTGTTTGCAAAAGTAAAACTTGATTTGCATGTTCAACTACAGAAAGAATTAATTAATTAAATCAATTAATTAATTATCCTCACCCACTTTCATGATTGAGAAAATTGCTCCAACATGATTTCCTTACCCACTTTCTTTAATTTCTCAAATTTCTCCACCTATTTCCTCAGTCCCATTGAAGGGTCCAATTGATTTCTTTAATTTCATGAATCATTCCATCTATTTCCTTAACCCCACTGAACACTAAAAATGATTTCTTCAATCATAGGAATTATGTAATCAATTTGCATAGATTATTCCCATCTAAATTCTCTCAACATCTTTCAACCATTGATCAAGATATTCTATTACCTGATCTAGAGCATTCATTCAAAATCAAAAATTATATATAACAAACATCTTTCCTCTCAAAAAAGGATTAGAGAATCAATGTAGCTTATGGAATGAAGTAATGCTACGATCTTAATTGACATCGAAAAAGCTTCAAACCACATCTTCAATCAACACACACACATTCTTCAAGCTCTCACACGCATAATGGAGGCTTCATATTGAAAATTGAACATTCCAACATACGTCAATACATATACACTCTGACACAAGATGGTAAAGCTATTTCATTTTGAATTCATTGTTATTTCTTTTTGTCAATTTTGTTCCTGAATTCTTGGTTTTATAGTTACATTTTCTGAGTAATGGGCATAAATCAATTAGCATTTTTTATGTTTATATTAGTTTCTAATAATCAATTTGATCTATTGCATCTTCCCAATTTCCCCCTTACACATTTTGGCATGCCTAGTGGGACCACGATCCTTACCACTAACAATTTTTTGAGCTAAAATTAAAGTTGCAGGTTCCATAAGCCCACTAGAGAAATCTTTACACATAAGCTCTAGAAAAATTTTGCACTTGACTTCATGGTTTTGGTGCACTTGACAATGTTTTCAGTGCTTTTGAAATTTTATTGAGCTTTTGTAGAAATATAGATGCACTTTTGCCTTTTTCTTGTGCTTCTTCTTTCTGATGCATAAGTGTTTTTTTTTTTTTTTGCGCTTTTGTGATACAAGAGCATCTAGTGGTGTAGGGGAAATCTTGCATCACCCCAAACAAATGTTTTCTTTAGTTTATTTAGTTGTTTAGAGTCCCATGATGGAACTTAAGGGGTGTAAGACAATCAGAAGTCAAAAGTAATGAAAAATGGTCACTTACTATTTTTAGTAAGTCGGCCTAAACATGCTCATATGGACTTGAAAATTTACCACAAGGAGTGGAACTGAGAAACATTTTCAGTCACGAAAGAATCATCTCAATACCCTGCATGGTTTGGGAGAAATTAAAGTTTTCATTTTGAGAAATTTCTTCAATGCAACTTCAAATTAAAATATGAAAACTTTAGAGGCCCCGAAGTAACTCAAAAAGTGGGTGAGCCAATCTTTGATGGGTTTGGCATTGTAGATATCATCGAGAGATTTCCAATGATATGTTATAATAGAAAATTGGACACCCGGATGAAAAGTTATGGCCTTGTGAAGTTGCCCCACTAAAAAGTGAATTTCATTAAAATATCTTCCTAGGCAAGAAATTTGTCGGGGGGACTTTTGATGCCAAAACAAAAGGGAAATTTACACTTTCTAGAACATTCTAGGGTGGTTATTGGGTAAGAAAAAAATGGGCTAAGTGGAGGTTGTAGAAGGTGGCTCGACTAGTCAAAATTGTGGCTTCGAATAATATACTTTGTTCTTAGAGTTGATTTTGTTGTAATGAATCAAGCCTATGAGGCTGTAGCATTGTAAGTTTTGAATCTATAATTTATTTATTTTTAAATAATTGAAAGTGAGTTATTTTTTGTCTCACATCTTCTATGTTGGTATCTATTATTGTGATTTGTGAGGGTTTTTGGTGGTGTTGCTCTCATCATTTTAATTTCTGACAGAGGCTGCCTTTGACTATTGTTGTCTCACTTTTTCCTGTTCATTTTTTTTTGAAAGTTAAAGGTTTTTTTTTATTTCCAACACTAATGGGTGCTTGATTTAAGTATTTGACAAGTGCTAATGTTTTTTTATGCAAGATTTGTAGAAGTACAATTGATGCTTGTCCAAAATCAATTAACCTATTTGTTATAGGGAAGATGAACGGTTGAAGAATTCTAATTTTTCCAAGCTTTCTAAATTTCAAATTGATGAAATATAAAGAAACCCACAAACAAAAAATTCAGTTTTCATGCTCTAAAATGAACTTTTTTCAAGCTTTTTGAGTTAGAAAATTTCAAATTGGTGCAATAAAAAGAACCCCACAAATGAAAATTTCGGTTTGGTGCTCTAAAATGAACCTTTTCCAAGCTTTCTAAGTTAGAAAATTTCAAATTGGTGCAATAAAAATAACCCCACAAATGAATATCTTGGTTTTTGTGTACTAAAATGAACCCTTTCCAAGCTTTCTAAGTTAGAAAATTTTAAATTGGTGAAATAAAAATAACCCCACAAAGGAATATTTCAGTTTTGGTGCACTAAAATGAACCTTTTACAAGCATAAAAGAACCACTACTATCTTGTACACACCTTATTTCCTTTTTTTTGGATAGCACCACTCGAGGGGCTTAAAAAGAACATTGCAATGAAGTGTGTTTCCTGTTTGGAAAAATAGGTGACTATCCTCTCCCCTCATACCTTTTCAGTGATCTTGGGTGACAAAAATCATCTTGAGTTTTTGCACGTTGTTTTACATTTCAAAGAGCACCTTAGAGGGCTTGCCTTTCGAGACACATCCTGCACTGGAGAACTCAAAGGAAACCCAAGCGGTACTTTGTTTTGGTCTGCTATATAAATTATTATGGGTGTGAGGAAAGTTCTCACCCACTTGGTGTGGATGCTCTATACCAATGAATGTCACCCTCAATATCCATGTGATACGTAAAAACCCACAAGGGCTAGGAGGCCTCTTAATTGAGTGAATTCCCACATGTATAGACACCAATTATCCTAAAACATGACTAAGAACCAATGTTTTTAGAAGCCATCTAGGTTTTACCCAAAACATACTATGAAGTGGTGCATTGAATCATTGATTCTGAGAAGTTACTTACCAAGTCTAACTTATGGTTGACCATAGAAACCTCTCCATTCAATGAATGTAAAATCATCACTTTGGGGCATGAGGTAAGCCAATCTAGGAAGAAGTGTCTATCGCTAGGATGTACTTTATCTTCACAAAATTTCTATGATCTTTCAGTTACTTTTAAACATCCAACACTATGCTTGAAATAAAATAAACACATCAAAACAAGCATTCAACGTGGTTTTGGAACATTAAACCCCTTGGATCTAGTGTGAATACCTTGAAAAGAGCCCTATGTTTTCACTTCCTAAAAGATATCCTAAACAAATATCTTTGAAGGTTTCCAAATGTTTAGGATCACATTTCAAGTCACATTAAAAATGAGGAAAACCTTGGAAACTATAGCTTTTAGCATTTTTACCTCTATGAAATTTGAGCTTTCATGGAGGGAAACGTGCCTAAGGTATAGACATTTAGGTCACACAAAGTTTTTGATTGTGGTCTTGCATGATATCACTTGCAAAATCTTGAAAAAAATCAAACAAAATTATCAAAAACTACAAAAAAATATCAACGGTTCTACCAAATACTGAAAATGGGAAACAAAATTGAACAGAACCTACTTTTGCTATTGTTTTTGATATTCTTGACCAAAATTTTTTTGCACTTTCCTCAAACAAATTATGTTTTCTCTTAGTCTCATGACAACTACTAATGGAAATTTTTTGCTCTGGAAAAACTTAGCACACTTGCTATAAAATAGGGCATACTTGACATTTTAATGCTACAATTGACAAAATTGTTCCAACACACTTGCCAAAAATTTGGCTACATTTTCCAAAACAAGCTTGCTTTTGACTATATAATTCACCACATTGAAAAAAATACATCCAGAGACTGCAGGGTAAGTGCACCAAGATGGTTCCCAAAAAGGGGGCTTAAGTGGCCACTTTTTTTCTAAAATCAGGAAATACTGACCTTGGATATGAAATTGAGGATAGCTACACTCAAAATTTTGAGATGGATCGAAGTGCTCCAAGTCTACTTTCTAAACTACTAATTTATTTTGAAAATGGTTGAGATTAAGGGGTTGAAAATAGGGATGTACAAAAATTGTTGTTGTTTTTGTCAGAAAAAACATAACATAGCAACTCTTGTACAACCCTAGCATGGTGAAATTTTTTGCAGTATTTTTAAAATCGCTATGGTCAGAAGTTAGCTAACAGTATCTAGTTGATGCATGATTTTTCTAATAATTTTTTAATGAATATTTGATTTTTTACTAATTTTCTAAGTGGGCACTTCCTAAAAAGTAGAATTTTGGCCATTCTCCCCCTACAAAATTTTGAAAGTAATAGATTTTTTTTTAATTTTTATTTTTTAAAAAAAAATTGTATAATGGAATCTAATAGTTTCTAAAAATTAATTTATTTGAAATTTTGATGAGCGGTTAATTTATAACGAAAAAAACACCAAACACTACTTTTTGACAAAAAACAGACATACAAACAAAATAAATTATGGATGAAAGGCCTAACATTGTCAAAAAGTGAAAAAAATACATCGTTGGAAAGATAAGAGAGAACTTAGCATTACCCATGTGTTCAATTTTGTCGATATTGAACCCGGATGCAATCACGACTGGTGAGAGCATGAACCCGATTATGTGAAAATTATAGAATTTGCAAAAGGAACATCTCACGGTAGTTGGAATTCCCTCCAAGCCTTTGGGTTGGTATTCCAAGAAAATACCAAAGCTAAAGGCTCGGGGAATCCCAAAGAAAAAATATCTGAGCGCGTTATAACACGCTCGCGTTATGTGTTAATTTTGACATTTGTTTGCTTCTCCGAGGAACATGTCTAGCAACACATAACGTGCTCGTGTTATGTCTTCCTTTAGTTAAATTCCACTTTATTGAATGTTTGTTGATATGTTTGTATGTATATGTATGTTGGTGTTTCATGTATGTATGTAT
>VDFB02145460.1:0-16277 GCA_007258455.2 Sequoia sempervirens
ATATATATGAATATATATTATTATATATATGTATATATTAGGAATATGTCAATGTATATATATACATGTATATATAATAAATATATATATTATATAAGATAAAAGCCAACAAATAAAGAGTAAATGCCCATGTCATTATATATGAGAAGGCATGAAATATGCAAAGATTCATAAGTAGCATATACACATGGCACGTGGAAAATGGAATAGTCCAAGTATAAAGGTTGATTTGTATATAAAGAATGCAAAGTATTGAAGGCCAATTTATACACATATATGCAAATAATAAAAGTCGATCCATAGAAGCATATGTTTGGTCGATGCAAGAGAAATATAGCATTGGGTATATATTATAAAGCACATGGTTTTGACTATGATATGCTATATAAGTGTGGTATATAGCATTGTGATATGCAAACACTAGTATATACACATTTTTCGATGTGTTGACTATGTGGAAAGGTTGATATAGTATAATTATAACATTGCATATACAAAGCACAATGTTGAATGTTTAAATGCATATATCCTCAATGATTAAAATGATGGAAATAATAATCATTTAGTCTACTGTGCAAAGTGATTTAAATGCATGAATAAAGGATATAGACCACAACAATAACATGCTAGTCAAAGCATAGTTTGAATGCTATTTTAGTGGAGTTGATTCATCTTGTCTTTGTCAAATGAAAAGACTATGACTAAGTCGGCCCTAAATATGTGTTTCCTACAAAATGTGGACTCTTTCTTTGGATAAACCACACCAAAGGAATAGATAAATGGCTGAAACTTTGCATCATTATATGAAGCTTTGTTCTTGTAGAAGTCTATCATGTTTTGCAATTTGATTCTTATCTATTGAGCATGTGTTTATTTGAAATAGTATTATGTTGTTGTCAAGCAAAGGAGGTCGATTTGTAGAATAGCAAGATGAGTATTTACTTAAAAAAATTCCACCTTTTTTCTATATGGGGTGATTTGGCCTACATGCTTTTGAGGTGTCGACTGACATACCTTTTTCCAAGGCATCAAAGTCTCAATGTTTTGTATAAATAAGAAAGCCAACACTCTCCTTTGGGATGCACAATTTTGCAAGTTTATTTTATTGCAAATATTCTAAGAGTTATATTTTGTGAGAGCTTAGAGCTACTTTGTGAGAGCATAGAGTTATATTGTGTAAGAGAAAGAGAATATAGTGAGTATTACTTGGAGCAGTAAAGTGAATTCTAGCAAGCTATCATTGGAAGGTTTCAAATCCAGTTAGTCAATTTGGATCAAGCGTATTACAGGCATGAGGATCTAATCTTCTTTTATTTTTATTTTATTATGAAACAATGAGTTTGATTGCTTTGATTGGAATTGCTAGAGAATACTTGCATTAGTGAATCATAGCATTTGCTTATGGAAAGGAAAAGAATTTGTTTATTAATTCCTATGAAGTATACATCGTAGGAGTGATTATCATCATTAGTATTATATACTAGGAATTATGAAATGTGATTATCTTGAGGAAGTGCCTTAATACTCTTATATACCCTATACGGTGATTTAGATAACGATGTTCATAGATAGTCTATACTACATTTATATTGTGAAATGTATCAACATCATGAAGTTGTTAAATAGGTGCAAGACAACTGAGAGGGGGGGTGAATCAATTGTCACACAATTCAAACTTAAAACTAAACACTTATTAATTCCACAACCACATTGTTTTGTTATTATGTAAGAGCATGAAACACAAATAATAGAAAAGAAAATCAACATAATGAACACTAGATTTTTACCTGAAAAACCCAATGAGGAAAAAACCATGATGAGGGTTAACTCACAATATAAGAGATTATAAAGCAAAATACAAAGGCTCACTACCTAGAAGAGGACTCATTGTCCAAGTACAAAGGCTCACTGCCTACAAAAGGGACTCGTTGTCCACAGAAAAGGACTCACTGCCTACAGATACAAAAGAGAACAAAAAGATTTGCCACAAAAATTAATGCACATCCACAGGATTGTAGAAAACTTCAACACAATGAACAACTACTATCTCAACTCACTCACACACACTTCTACTCTTATGATTTGTGGCTCACTTTCATTACTTTGTATCACACTGTCATACAACTCTTCATAATTTGACTTGATTTTATGCCATCCTCAACCTTAGAAGCTTTCTCCAAGGTCGGCCACAAAAACCTTATTTCATAAATTCAAGTTAGGTAGGAAACTAAATTCCTATGGTGGAAAGGAATAAGAGTGGACCAATAAAAAACATTTTTCAAGATCAAAAATAATATCTCAAAACTACCACACGCTTCCTCAATTTAAATTTTATCTTTGAATGAAGTGTAAACACCAAGTCGTCCAAACCTAATGAAAACACAAATAATCATTGATGTACATGCTTCCCAACAAGAATATGACACGCAGACACCATGACACACTTCTTTAAGCATGAGAATGCATCTCAGAATCTTCCAAATACATCCGCAACAAAATAACAGACTTCAATCACTGAACATCTTTCACCAGTCCATCTAGACTATATAAACTCACACTAAATTACTAAAACATGACTTTTGGATCACCAATCTTCAAACCTCTTTGCTAGAGCATAGAAAAGACCTTCACAAGACATATTCTAGATCCAAAAGATCTAAAACAAAATAGAGGAAAAATGCAGAGCAACAATTTTCCTCCTAGTCCACAAAAGACCAACTTTATCAGAACAGTTCGCATACCGGTGAACGTAACTTTAACATACCATCACACCATAAGCTAAAACTTAGAATATATCACCACAAGATCACCATCAACAAACCTTCAGATCTGCACAAGCATAGGATCAACAGAGGAGAAATGCAGTGCACAAACCGGAGCACATTCTAAACACTTTCATCATTCTATTTTCTCTTATTTATTTAATTTTCTCAAAAACACCTAGAAACTCATCAAACAAACACATCTTCTACATCATAGAGATAGTTCCATGTACTCACAACATTTCAACATCTCAACCATACATGTACAATCTGCAACATACTGAATTGTGTTGACATCAATGACAACATTAATGACAACACCACCAAACTTTCTCATACTTGCAACAGAAGTGACTTGACATTGTAGCTTATTATGCTAAGGAACCATGGGAATGATAGGGTTAGCATTAAAAAATTGAAGGTATGAAAGATATGATGTGATTTTATGCAAACCACATCAATTATCTTTACTTGAATGATCACTTGATCATACGTCACTCTTGAATAAAATCCTAGGTTTGGAATAACCTATTGAGTCGAGAAGTTTATTTGAGGAAACCTTAGGTTAAGATTTACCTACTAGGTTGGGATATGTACTTGACTACTCATTGAAACATATAGGTTGGGAATAACCTACTCAGATGGGTTGTGTTGAAGAACACAAGTTGGGATTAATCTATATGATCGGACTAGTCATTGACTATTGACTTTATCCTAGGATTAGGACATACCAAGGTTAAAATTCACCTATGTAGTTAAGAAGATCACTTGAGTTATGAGATACTAAATGTTTGGAGACATAGGTTGGATTACCTATTGATTTAGAGTTGCTACTTGGCTAGTTGCTTTATACTCTTGTTATGAAGTCATAGTGTTGACAATATTCTACTCTTTGAATAATCCTTTTTGCTAAGGAGGTTACAATCTCGAATATAATCATCTATTGATATGATTATTCTTTGATTGAGGTCATTCATGGAAGAGACTACTCTCTTGATGAGAATCATGTAATAACATGAAGTATTTCTAAATGGAGTCAATTATTTATGAGTATTTAATCTATGATTAGATGAAGCTTATGAAGCTAAACTTTAGATTATAAAGTTATAGTTGGGACTAGATTGTCTATTGTAGAGAATAGCTTGTTTATGCATAGTTAATTTGTAGACTAGGAAGCTCATATGTTATACTTAGGATGGGAATATCCATTGAAGGGGGTAACTTATGCATAGGCTTTATTGGTAGAGGTACCATTGTATTTTGGAAAAAGGGGAATAGGTTATTTTTGAGGTTAGGGATTACCTATGGAAGGAAATTACCTAAGCATAGTACATGAATAGTCATAATCCAAACCGAGCTACAAAAGTGTATATGAATAGGAAGATTGTCACTCAAAGTAATGGGTGAGAATACTTTGGCCAAAGTAGTGTAAGTTTCCATTGGTTACACTGTCAATTCACTGTGTTCCTTTTATGCATTCTAGTTCAATATTTTCATACTCAGGGGAAACGATTGTATGATTAGGTTCCGGTTTGTAGAACACAACACTAAGCTCAAATAGGAATTTGTTATGGGGTTTACCAACCAATCTCTTCGTCGATGGGTAGGGCCATCTTGTCATATGTGACAGATGTGTAGGGGACTGCATTTGAGTCTGTGTTTGGTGGAAAAGCACTTGAGTGATGCTTCTTCTCATCAAATGGCAGTCGAGGTTTGCAGATGTTGCCACCATTGGGAACAACTAGAGGGTATGTACCAGGAAGCAGGGACATCTAGAATGTATGCACCATTATGGTGGCATCAGGACCAGTTTGTATATCTATTTTCAGAAGAAGCTCAAAAAAGCTATGCATGTATTAAGTACCCATTTATTTGGAAGATTGTAATCTTGAATGATAAACTTGATTTTATTCAAAATGAAATCTATGCCATGGAAAGATTTGTGAAATTACAGTGAAATGCAATGGAAGTTTGGAATAGTGCTTGTTTCAAATATGCATGTAATTTACATTATGAAAAGAAAAAAATTTATTGCTATGTTATGGAATCATGGATTATTCACTTGAGGTGAAAACTTTGAAAATTTTACTGAAGAACATCGGGGTTGTTACAGTCACCACGAGAAAGTTCCTCTAAGATAGAAAAAACCAAGAGAGGTTATTTTAGAGGGTCCCAATATGATCTTGTAGCCTCAGTCGAAGATTTTTTAAACATCATGGTTTCTGATTAATAGCTCGTCAAATATTACAACCATTTTTCACTTTGGACTCTTAAGGGATCAAGTTAGTTGAACGTAGCTCGAAGTAATTTGGTGTGTTTGGGTGCGAAAGAGGATCATGCCTAGTGTAAACATTCCCATCCAGATGTGTTGGAACAGTTGGTTTGGCCATCTGAGTTATAGAATGAAAGTTGGACGACTTTGCAACTTTACACTACTTGTATTTGATAACTTTTTCCTCAACTGAAAAGTCGTCACCACAGGAAATGCCTCCGAGATAGAAAAAACTAAGAGAGGTTATTATAGATGGTCCCAACATGATCATGTAGACTCATACATAGAATTTGTAAGTGTATCAATAAGGGTTAATTTTAGGTTAGATTATCAAATAATAAAGCATACAAACCCAAAGAGCTATGAAGTACAATGAAAGCTAAATACAAGAAAGATTATACCAGTTATTCCTCGAAGCTTCCATGATTCATCTCCATAGCACCTCCTAGCTTGCAGCGTATGATGTTTCCCTCAGATCGAGTGTGTGAGCAATTTGACTAGGACAATGTCCTATGCAAGTTTTGAAGGATTTAAATAAAGACTATGCCTATGCCTATGACAAATGACTAGGCCTATGATTCAACAAGTAATCAAATCAATAAGCTAAATGCAAAGTATGCAATTAATGTCTAAGCATAAATGTCTATAATAATGAAGTGGTGCCAAAATATGAGCAAAATTGCATTTTATAGAAAATACAATTTTGGATGGACGACCGAGATTGAAAGCAGACAAAGCCTAAAATCAGTGGTTGAGATTGCATGTGACAATCTAATCGAGTTAGGGAAAAAATCATTAAATGAGTGAAGTCAAGATCATTTTAGAGAAAGTCGAATCGTGATGAGAATAAATGTGACAATTAGTCAAAAGATAAAGAGATTACGAAAATCGAAGATAAAAGAAGCGCTTGATTTGTAAGATCGAAACCAATAAGATAAAGAAGATAAGATTCGAAAAATCAAAAAGATAAAGGTTAGGCTGAAGCGATTTGGAAAATCAATAATTTACTCAATTACTTGATTTTGGAAGAATTACCATTTTGAATTAAAATTAATTCAAATATAGATTTATTAATGACAGTGTCAGTTTCATTCATTTATTTAAAATAGAATACATTAAATTAGGTAATTAAATAATCAAAGATAATTATTTAATTTAGAGGATTATGACCGATAATTAAATAAATTAAAAATTCATTTAATTATGAGAATTAGTGACATATTAAATAAATAAATATAATTTATTTATTTAATATCAGAAAGACATAAATGAATAATGGTAATTAAAATAGAATTAAGACATTTATTTAATTGTAAAGGAAAGATAATAGACCCTTAATGGCGTGTGAATAAATAAATATAATTTATTTATTTGTAATCATGAAGAATAAAAGAGATGAATTAATTAAATAATTATGAATTATTTAATTAATGACAAATAGGACCAAGGACATAATTAAATGTCATGGTATGCTAGGAGGAAAGATGAAATGAAGCTTGCGGGCTAGGTCATTTTAAAGTGTCTACAATAAGCATCATAGTTTTTTGAGTAAAATCTTGTCAAAGATTGCAACCATTTTGCACTTTGGACTCTTAAGGGATCAAATCATTTGAACATAGCTCAGAGTGATTCAACATGTTTGGGTGTGAAAGAAGGACATTTTTAGCATAAATATTGCCCATCCCGGACATGTTGGAATAGTGTTTGGTTACGGTTGTCGAACAAAAGTTGCACCACTTTGCAACTTTACTACTGCATACGATGACAACTTTTTCCTCAACTAAAAAGAGGCCATTACCACGAAAACAATGACCATCTTCAAACACCTTCGAGTATGCCCTTATAACTCTTGTTCTTAAAATCTCATGTCTATCATGAGATTGTTGCCCCTTTTATGACTGTGATCGTGCATAACTCATAAAAATTAATTGAAGTCAAAGGTACTAATAATACTTATGAGGATGAACAATACAATATAGGTTAGCACTATGGATCACTCAAGGTTCCATTTAGTAAGGAGAAGTCAGAGGTAATCTTATGTAGAAATGTATGGATAGTAGGATTTCTCCTAGTCAATGAACATGTCACCATAGCTTCACAATCTTTCCTCATTTCTACTTAACTCAACATATCCATATGTCACTATACCCAAAGTTGGATCTCAATAGGATATATCAATAGGCAACCATAAAAGTAGGAATCTATCATACTTGTAGTTATGCATATAATCCAAGGGTGGGTACTTTGTATCACAAGCTCAAGCATACACAAATTATATATTGGGTGTTTTCAAACAAGAATCACATACAAAATTCATTAACAAAGAAGTTTTCAAACAAGAATCACATACACAATTCATTAACAAGGATTGAAAGGATTTGAAACTAAGCTCAATATGACCACAAGAAACATTAATAAGCTCATGACATAATACAATGACACACCTAATACTATTACCGATGTACTATGAATGAAAACACTCAAAAAATACTTACCAAACCACAACCTCAACTATCATGATTGAATGAAATATGAACCCCTACACCTCAATCAACATAATCTAATGTACCTATTGCACCTTTTATTTGATATAGCAACATGAAATCATAAAAAATGAGGCATGAATCACCAATGAGATAATGATATGATTAGACACAAACAAATAAGAATGAATACATAAGAAATCACATTCTTTAAGCTAACAAAGCATGACAAAAATTTATACGATTTTTCCTATCTATAATGTTTGCAGCTCTCTACTTCTTCAACATGATAGAATGGAAGAATAAGTAAATATCAGAATAAAGAGTTCAAGTTAAATAAAATAAGAAGTAGAGCATTGAAATAAGTAAAATGTACATGTGAAAGGCACATAGCTTAGTCAACACTAGAAGAAATTTGATACATCACCATGAAATTGGAAAGGTAGTGGGTTGTTTGAAAAAATGGGTCCAAGAAATGGGGTCCCACAATGATATACATCACCGTGAGACCCCATTTCTTGGACCCATTTTTTTCAAACAATCGTCTTGAGACCCCATTTCTTAGACCCATTTTTTTAAACAGACCCACTAGCTTGCCAATTTAGTGAAATTGGAAAGGTAGTGGTGTTTGGAAAAATGGGTCCAAGAAATTGAGACCCCATTTCTTGGACCCATTTTTCCAAACAACCCACTATCTTGCCAATTCGAAATTGGCGCAGGTAGTGGTGCTTGAGAAAAATCCAAGAAATGGGGTCTCACTACCCATCACTGTGAGACCCCACTTCTTGGACCCATTTTTTCACACAGCCCACTACCTTGCCAATTCAATGAAATTGGAAAGGTAATGAACTATTTGAAAAAATGGGTCCAAGAAATGGGATCTTAGTACCCATCATCATGAGACTCCATTTCTTGGACCCGTTTTTCACACAACCCACTACCTTGCCAATTCATTGAATTAGCAAGCTAGTGGGTGAAATTGGAAAGGTAGTGGGTCCACTCGCTTTCCAATTCAGTGAAATTGGAAAGGTAGTGGGTTGTTTGGAAAAGTGAGTCCAAGAAATAGGGTCTCGTACATCATCGTGAGACCCCATTTCTTGGACCCATTTTTCCAAACAGCCCACTACCTTGCCAATTTCACCGAATTGGCAAGCTAGTGGGTGAAATTGGCAAGGTAGTGGGTGAACTTCGAAGAAAAACATATAATCTACCCAATATTCATATGTAAACTTTGAACCAAAACATATGTACAAACTTGGAACCAAAATATATGTAAACTTGAAATATAGAAATGAAAGGTCTAACTATCAACTAATTTTGATGTACATACTCTAAATTTTAATACAAATTAATGTGCATACTTATAAATTAATAAGAACCAATGTGCATTCTTACAAATTAATCCAACGAACCATTCATGTTTTCTCTACTCTTTATTGTGTCAAGTATTGTCTCATGGTTGGACTCACGCACCTTCCACAAGGTCTTGTTCAAAGGTCTACCCCCATATTTGATCAAATGAACATTGGATTCCATCAGAAGGTTCAAGTAATGAAAAATCTTCCAATGCATCTCAAAGTCTTGAAACAACCAAACATTAACACTCTTGTGTGGGTACCTTCTAAGCCACATTCCAGTAACAACCACTGAGCATGTAGGGTATTCAATGTTTTCTATATCTATAATTGGGGCCTCCAATTTATTTTTTGGCCTCAGCACAATGACACAAGTAATAATCCATTCCCTCTCCGTTATCTTCATCTACAATAACTGTATAAACATTCCCTACATTGATATGTGTAGCAAATTACATGAAATTAGTCAACATTACAAATACACTACAAAGTAAGATAACTGTTGTCAATAGTTTTGCACCCTTAAATGCAATATTCAAGAAACTACTGAAACATGGAAACCTTCTTCAGATGTGGGTGATCTGAACGAAGAAGGAATCTCCAGAGTGAGCTGGTTCTCCGAATGATGAATTCTATTCTAGAATAACTCTGAGGAAAGGGATAAAAGATGACTTGAAAATAAAGCCTATGACTAACAGATGATTCACCAAACTTATGAAAACCCAGACTTAACCACTCATAATAGCTTCTCTATTACAGTAATTCTCACAATCTCATTAGCACATATCTCATCAATGATTTGCATGAAGATCTAAAAACAAATACAGCATACAACCTGAAACATGTAATTCTGAAACACAACCTTGTAATAGCAAGACATAAAAGGATTCTGATTGGAAAACACAATTACATCAGATTTCCATTACAAAAAAATTGAGACAAAAGATAAGGAGAAATCTGTTGTTCTATTAAAACTGAAAGAGTCTTTGCCGAATCAAACCGAAAATTCAAAAAGATTTCATAGCTCCAAAAGGGTATGAGCAAGAACTCGACCGAACTATTGAGAGAGAGGGAGCAAAAAGACTAAGCCTAACAAAACATAGCTCTCTAGAAACCCTAATCCAGCTCAGAAAAAAGCTCAAGGAAAAAGGCCTCAAACTGTCTCAAAAAACTGCCTAAAAGCAGAAAAAAGCATACTGCTTTTATGATCAAACTGTCAAGCCTCTAAAAATAGGCTAATCTTGCCTTAAAAGCTCAAAAAATGCCTTATCTCTCCAAGATAGGTCTAAAATCCGACCAAGAGGAAAAGTCAGCAAAAATCTGCTAAAAATAGCAAGAAAACACAAAGCAATTTATAGAATATTGCTTTATGATTCTGCTTTACAAGATGTAGATTTGCACAATTAATCTATTTTTTGCAATTAAAGATTTAGAATCATTTGCAAAAAGAAAATCCCCTTATTTCTCCATTACAACAATTGATTTTTCTCAAAAATCATAAAACATACTAGGCAATATTGTCTCAATATTCTAATTGATTTCTTAAAAATCAATTGAAAAAATAAAGGCCAAGGCATAATAGCTTAAACCCTAAAGTCTAAAGTTCCCTCATATCGCCAAAATATAATCACCCAAACCTAAACTTATGCAAAATTCTAATTACTTAGCTTTGCATTTTGCAATCCATCATGGGTAATCAACCACTCAAAATATTAGGCCTCAGATTTTAATATTTTGTAAAAACATAAGGAAAAAGGCCTTAGGTTGACCTAGGGTTAAGCAAACCCTAATGGACAAAATGCAAAAAAAAAACCCTATTATCTCACATTATTTCCTTTGTGAACTTTTGGAGAAAATCTCTGCAGCCACCGCCAATCCTGAGCTAGGGTTTTCATTTTCTGAAGAATACTCGAGCTCCATTGTGGTTGAATCTTCACCATACTTAGTCTCTGCTACCCGTGGTAAGAATTATTGGCCGCTCTCTCTTTATTCATTGGATTTTATGAGGAAAAGACCCTAATAGGATGATGCTATGGAGTGATTATCTGATGAACTCCTTGTATTCTGTGTCTTTTACCGCTGCCATACCATTCGGCTGCCAAATACCAACTCGACCTAGGCATTTCTCTTTGGATTCTACGAAAAATTTGAATGAAGGCTCCTTTTCAACACCATGGGTAGGTGAATGTTTCATTTCTCCATCTACTTTGCTGAGAGTAAAACCTTTGGCCGTGACTGTAGCAAGCTTACTGATGAATTTCATTTCCTGTACTTGTTTGTTTCTTGCTGGCCGCCATGTATGAATTCGAGCCAAAAGTTTGTAGTATTTTCCATTATCTTCACACAGACTCAAAAAGAGAAACTTTACACAAAATCACTGTCTCCGGAATGGTGAAAATATATCCCAAACTATGAACTAGGTCGGTGAAATATTTAAAGGGGTTTTTCGTTTTGATGTTTTCTAAATTCTCTACAAAAATCTCACGAACCTAGATTGTACTTTTCGAGATATGATGAAAATTCGACTGCTCCCACTGAAAAAAAATTTGTATTTTGTATTCTGAAGCAAACCCTCATGGGTATCTCTTGATCTTGAATCAAATTACTTATCTTGCTTTGTATGATGAAAACCCCATGTGGGTTTAGCTAAAAATGGTGAAAGCTTCAATTGACAAAAACCCCCAATTTGGGTATTTAATATTTTGAATAAATCTACATTTTTAATAAAAATTCATCATATGGGTATTCAAAGAAAATGATAGAAAAACATTTATCATTGGAATATTTCTCATTTTTGTATTTTGAGTTTAGACCCTTATGCGGGTAAGTACTCCATTCTCTGAATGAAAACACTTATTTCTGCATTCTTCTGATTGTGTTTGGCATTAATGGAAAGACCTAATGAAACTTTGAATATTCGTTCACATACTTCTGGAAACCTTTATAAAAGGTGTGAAGTTAGCTCAAAAGCTGAAACAGGCTCCTTGTATCTGCATTTTTATTTTATCATGATAAACTAGGCTTCTAAGGCTATTAAACTTCTTACTTCCAGCATGATTCTGATCGTTATGAATGCACAGTTGGTTTAGTTGCTCGATGGATAACGTTGTTTTTCACTCCTTCAGTTGTATTTCACTTCTCTTAATGAACATGATGATGTATTTTGAAATCAGCCCATTTAATGAATAGGGTAGCATGTTGAGCTCTACCCTTGTGCGAGCCCATTTTTCTCCACATGCTTGGTCTTTGAATAATGTTCAGCTTCGTGATTTTACCTATACCTGCACAAGGAAACAAACAATGTTAGCATAAAAAATAGAACTTGATGATCATGATATTGTTATTTCTCCTCAGCTGATTTCTTCCACACTGCACTTGATTGATTGTTTCAATGCATTGTTAATAGTATGTTGTACTATTGTGGGTGCCTCATATAGGTTTCATCATAATCGGAGCCACTGACACCCCCTTTTTCCTCTTTCAGGTCGACGGAGCTTGAGAAGACAGGGTGCACCATTCAACATCAAACGTCAATAATCAGGCAATGATGATTATGCCGTCACTTATGTGCTTTCCTTTCTGCATCTTCAGTAGTGCAATGTGCTATTAGCAATGTATTGTAATAGTTACATCCACGGCTTGTGTGGATATTTGATTTCAATTCTTTTCTTTTCATGCAATATTGTAATATCATTCTGATTGTGAAATCAAATGAAGCCTTGTAAAAATATGAGTTCTTTACGAAATAAATGAAAGCATTCCAAATGCTATTTTGCTCTTTTGTTCAATTTTGTATTTCTACCATTTCTGGAACATCTGAATGGCATTCTGAAAACTCCATTTCTTCTTTAAAATGCACAACTATTACTTAATGAATAATGATAAAACAACATTTGAACCTAAGTGCAATTCCACCTTATGATGTGATAACACTCAGCCAGCTCAATTGAAATTTTGGGCAAATTAGTAACAATAACAATAGGAATTTCAAAAACTATGTCAATAGATATAACCTAGTTGAACTAGATATGATATGTGGTCAAATTCAACCGATGATTCCATCTATGTCAATTCCAATAAATCGGAGCCCAATACGTGTGAAGCAGGCCAAGATAACTTAACCACCATTCGTCAACCCACTCCTTTGACTCATACTCATTTCAGGCTTGAATTGTACATGAAGAATAAAAGCATGTCATCTTCCACATATGGATACTCCATGAACATGCATTTGAGCTAAGGAAAGAGTGTAGCTCACTTGATCCTATCAATGTAGAACAATCCTCATATGGTGCAATGTTAGTATCATCTATCAACCAAAAAATCATCAAACTGAAGACTTACCTTCATTACCTGGACCCATTGAAGCATTACGCCACTCAAAAATTGATTTTGCATCTATCAACTTTGCATTGTCTTGATACTTTAACTCTTCTTGTGCTAATGCTCTTTTGACACATGCTCTTACACCATTATGCTCCCCCTTTCCATGCTCGGCCTCACAAAAGTTCCACATATGTTGAACACCCATAATAACATGCATCTTGCTCAACCAATAGAACATCGACAAATTCTTGTACTGTGATGCATAGTTATCTAACCATATTAAATATTGACTCTATGATATGCCCCTCCTAGCCAAATCATTGTAGAACAAATGACAGCAACCTTGCATGAACTCTGGAGAATGTTTGTGATCATCACTAATGTAAAATTGGTACTCCCTCAATACCTTCCTATTATCCTTTGTACTATCAGCTGCATGAATGAATGCTATGTGGGTGCTGCCACAATAGTGGTTTACACTTTCTGGGAGATCCTGATTTTTGTTGAAATCACATATTTTTAGAAAATATAATGATTTAAGCCTTGAAAAGTTCCATTTCAAGGATTCTGATTGAAGAGGGTTTTATCAAACCACCTTATACCAAGCCCCCTTGGATAGAACCCCGCTAGTTTTAAACCATACCTATAACGGAGTCTCTTTTACACCTATTAAAATGTTGATAAAAAACCACTTTTGATTTACCTTTTGGGGGAGCAAATGAATTGATTTAAATTTATTTTTTGTTAAGTATGTTGTCCTTATTATAAGCTTCCAAAAAACTATAATTTTAATTAAATTTAATTTGATTATTATATTTATTTTTTATTTCTTGTGAATGTAGGTTTTTCACCGAAAATCAAGCTCTTTGTTCTACACATGTGGAAAAATAGAAGATTATCAAAAAAAAATGAAAAATATGAGTGCACCAAATATTGAAGTCCTTGATCCAACAAAAAAAAATTGAATTTTGATACATACAAAAAAAGTTGTGTTATACAATCTGCCTATGTCTGAATTGTAATTAGTTTGGCTTCAAAACTTGATTAAGGAAAAAATATTCAATAAAACACTATGAAACCAATTTGAAACACTAGATATCGTAATTACAAATCTAAATTCAAAAAAATCAGAATTTTATTCTTCATGGAAAAAAATTTATGTGTTATACAATGAGCATCACTCCTTAAAAATGGTGTTTACTGAAAAAAACTAGTTTTTGAAGAAGATGGAAAAAGAAGTGCAATATGATTCTAAAAAATTTGAAAAAAAATATATTTAGAATCTACAGGCAAAATGTCACATATTACTAGTTTGCATCATCTTCAAATTCCTCACTGTTTAGCCGCTATAGGTGTCCAAAAGTGAAGATTTAGTTAGAAAAAATCAATTCAGTGTCCAGTTTGGCCAAAAATTGTAAACCAGTATTGTGGGATCACCCATGTGCACAAATATAAAAACCTATGTGGAGTTGTAATATTGTGATTACACCTCATACTGTGACTATAGAGTGTAGTTCTCTGCAAAGTCGGCCACTAAAACTATGCTACCAACTGGAAAGGTGTCCTTACATAACTTGAATTGCAAGTCCAACCATCAAGCTCTATGGGTATGTCTTGCATACTCATACACTATATTGTCATGAAATGTAGACATAAACTAATACACTAAAATATTTTGAATAACCAAATCATACCTTTTTGCTTGATTACGATCTTTTTATTGTATGCCACTTTTTTATACTTTCCAAACTCTAATAGTTCCTTTCCAACCGTATGTGTGCTTTTCATATGTTCACATATTGGCATACATTGCAAGCCACCACAATGCTAACATGTGTCATTGAAGCATAGTTTCTTGTAGAATATTTTTCCTTCCTCTCTTTCACATAATTTTTTTGATAAGAAGTCTCTTGAAGATGTTGGTGGGGCATGTATGCCACAATCCTGCAAAACATTGTTAGTATGCAAATCTAAATATATAGAATGATAAACATCAAAATGGTTAGAAAATTCAATATGTAATCTACAATAACAAGTAGTGTGTGTGTGATTTATCTTGACATAAAAAGGTTTAATAATTTCAAAATATCTTTGAGAAATTTTAATTTGAGGATAATCCTCTAGCAATTTATGAAAAAACTGTGTTTGAGTCATATCCAAAAAATGTTTTGGATGTGGCTCACAGTTTCAACTACCGATTCTCCTTCTTACCACATCCATTTGATTCGGAGATGGCCTTGTGTTATTCTTCCAATAGTCTTCAATTAGTGATCTCAATGCTTCAACAATTGTTTTATCTTTTCATGGGAGTCTCCCTGAGAATGCCTATAATTCATTGGAATCGGTGTCCTCAATTCTTTGGCACCTGTGAACTGCTCTTGATAAATATTTTCTAGTAATTCTCAATTGTTGACTCATATTTCTAATGAGATGATATTTCCTTGTTTGATTACTTACTAAAGTTGATGTAATGACACATCGAGTGACATTACTATCTTTTGAGCTTGAGGTCTTACCCACACTCTCATAAGCATCCATTAGATTCTTCACAATAGTATTTTCACTTGAAGCATCTGATGTTCTCAACCCAAGAGTCTTCATGATGGACCTATACTTTATACTTCACATAATTTCAACAAATAGTTGACATCTTATGGTCTCTTTTAACTTTTCAAAGAACAATCTCCAAATATTATGAGCATATCTTCTACAAGTGCATTGTGGAATCTTACCTTCCATTGGCTGCAAAATATTCTCATCGATATTAATCAAAAACTTTGGCTTTCTATGCAAAATTTTAGGTGGTGTTCTCATAGGTACATTCATATCAACATTAGGAATTTCATCAATATTTAAATGATATGGGATAGATGGTGTACCTTTGATCAAAGATGGAATAGATGACATACCTTGAGGTTGAGATGGGAATGATCGCGTACCTCCTTCCTCAAATGTGAGTGATGATGTACTCTCAACTTAAGATGTGGTAGATGGTGTCCCTCCATATTCACTTGCAATAGAGTGTGTCTCCAACTATAGTAGTCAAATCTCTCTTAGCACGATACTTTCGCATTCATTC
>VDFB02145461.1:0-26697 GCA_007258455.2 Sequoia sempervirens
TCCACTAGGGTGATGCATAACCTTATGCATCTAATTGAAAGGAGGGGAAATGACCCCTAACCTCTCCTAGAGATACTCAAAAGTATCCTTAGGAAGAGCCTTTGTGAAGATATCTATAACTTGATCTTTAGTAGGCACATACTCCAACTTCACATCATTCTCAACAACCTTTTCCCTTAGAAAGTTCAACACTGGATTAAGATATACTTTTTCCTTGAATGTGTTATTGTATTCTTTGAAATATTGATAGTAATTTCATTGTCACATAAGATAGGAATTGGTTCATCATATGACACTTTGATATCCTTCAAGGTTCGCTTCATCCATAACACTTGTACACAACATGTGATGTTGCGACAATGTATTTTTCCTTTGTAGTAGATAATGACACCGAATCCTACTTCTTGCTTAACCAAGACACCAACCTATTTCCAAGAAAGAAAGCACCACAACTTTTACTTCTCCTATTATCCACACAACCTGCCCAATTTGCATATGTATAAGCACTCAAAGATAAATCAATATCCTTTAGATACCATAAACCATGTTTTTAAGTGTATTTCAAGTATCTGAATATTCTTTTTACTGCTGCCACATGTGACTCTTTAGGATCTTCTTGAAATATAGCCATAAGAAAAACTCCATGCATGATATCCAGTCTATTAGTAGTTAAATATAGCAGTCCTTAAATCATTGATCTATTCTTTCTCTAATTAGCTTTAGGAGATTCTTCATTCTTACTCAACTTGCAACCAATAACAAGATGAGTACATACTAGTTTAAAGTCTTCCATTCCAAACTTATTCAAAATTTCCTTGACATACTTTGACTATGAAATGAATATTCCTTTTTCTGTTTGATTGATTTGAAGTCCAAAGAAGAAATTCATCTCCCCAAATATAGACATCTCAAACTCTTTTTTCATTTCTTCTACAAATCTCTTGCACATGCTTTCATTTCCTCCAAAGATTATATCATCAACATACACAACCACAATCAAGATTTGATATTTCTCTACTTTAAAATAAAGATTAATTGACCTTCAATACCTTTATTGAATCCTTGCTACAACAAGTGCTTATCCAATCTTGCATACCAAGCTCTAGGAGATTGCTTGAGTCCATATAACATCTTCAATTTACAGACCGTATTAGGATCATCTAATAATTTAAATCCTTCTAGTTATTCAATGTATACCTATTCTTCCAACTCACCATTCAAGAATGCAGAATTTACATCCATCTGATAAACTTTGAAATCCTTATGTGCCACAAAAGCCAAAAACATCCCAATAGCCTCCATCCTTTCCATCGAAGCTGCAAATATCTCTTCAAATTCCATTCCTTCTACTTATGAGTAGCCTTTATACACAAGCCTTGCCTTGTTCCTAACAACTTCTCCATTCTCATTTTGTTTTTTCTGAAACACTCACTTAGTTCCAATCACATTCTTGTTCACTAGTCTTGGGATATGTTCCTAAGTTCAATTCTTATCAATCTACATCAGTTCTTCTTCGATAGACTTGATCCAAAATTCATCTTTGCATGCCTCAATCATAGTTTTAGGTTCAACTTTAGAAAGTAAACATAAATTTACTTGTTCTTCTATCATAGCATCCTTTCTCCTTGTCAATGCACCTCTACTTTTGTCACCAATGATCTAATCTTCAGATTGATTCTTCTACACATACTTAGGGGTCTTAGGGATCATTTTCAAAGATTCTTCCTCTTCAATCTTAACTTCTTTTTCTTTACCATCATCTTTCTCTTCTTCTTAGCAAGAGGACTCATCTTATTCATATCCAATTATCAACACTAAGCTTTCATGTAAGTCTTAATCCAATTTGGCACTTGCACTTTCAACAATAATTTTTAGCCTCTTGTTGTAGCACTAGTAAGCCTTGCTTCTTGTAGAGTATCCAAGGAAGATTCCTTCTTTAGATATAGTATCAAACTTTCCTAAGTTTTCTTCATCTCTCTTCTAATATAGCACTTTCTTCCAAACACTCTAAAATACTTAATAGTAGGGGTTCTTCCTAACTATTGGAACTCTAAAAATCTGATGATTTTACATATTTTTCATCCCCTTGAGTTTCCATATGAGTCCTTATCATAAGCACAGGGGCCTTCCATTGTGACATTTTGTTTGCATTTTGCCTATATTTATCCCAAAATCCATCAGGTCATGCATTTTCCTTGTTGCAGTTTCTATCGGCATAAGCTCATAATTGTCTCCTTGACCCACAATGCATTTTTGCTAATATATGTTTGCTGCAAGCATATCGGCGTGAGTTATTAATTGTCACAGTGATCAGGATCCATCTCCAAGCATCTATCGGCAAGACGTTTTCATTGTTTCGGCGACAGAAAAGGAGCATATCAACAAAAGGTTTTTCTTCGGGGCAATGTCTTGGTGAACTCACCCTATCTTGCCAACAACTGATAAAGGAATGCATATTGGGTGGAGTTTCACTGAAAAATACAAGTGGTTTCATTTCGGCCGAACCAAAGGATGTCGGGGTGAGGTCTTACCAAAATGTATATGTCTCGCCGACTTATTTCAAAGGGTTTCTATCAAAATACTCATCTATGAGAGATGTTTTCTTCGGTGTGAAGTCATAGCGAATTCAAAGGGTCTCACCAAACAACACAAAAGGAAATCTCGGTAAGACTAATAGGCATAGATATAATATCTTGGCGAGTGACATCCAGTCTTGCCGATATTACACATGAGGACTATGCCGGTATAGGAATTTCTTTGTCCTAGCGACACAAGAGATAAAAGAATACTTTCGGTGAAACATAATGTGGTATACAAGAGGTCTTCCTGACATCACAGGGTCATGGTGAAAGAAAAGGAGGAAAAAGAAATGCCTCTCGGTAGGAAAATGCTCGTGTTTCAGCGACTGGTAAATACATTAAGGAATTACATATCAATAACACATTTTGTAATCTGTGAGATGTCTCACCAACGTCAGAATGTCATAGCGAAGCACATAAAACAAAAGGGCTTATATCGGCGTGAGATTGTTATTGTCTTGGCGATCTATGGTGAGCTCGGGCTATTTCGTTGAGAAATTTTTTTGATCGATATGACATCTCCTCAATAACAATAAGTCATGGTGACAAGTTTGATCATGAAGGCTATTGATAACACTTAGGGCGTTCTGTGAGATGTCTCTCTGATATCACAAGGCTACAACAAAATACAAAGGGACAAAAGGATACTTCTTGACTTTAGCATAATGAGCAGAATGATACAGTGAAACATGAAGGATGAGGGGCAATTGTCGGCAAGACTCCAGTGTCGATGAGACGACATAACTTTGTAGCGATGAACAGAAGGGCAACTGATAGCATTATAATTGCCTTCAGCATACTTACAGGGTTGTGTCAGCGACTGTTTTAGTGATGATTAATTGGCCTAATTGTAACTATTTGCCGACATTGGAATATGAAATGATGTGCCTGTTCAGATGCTGGTGTATAAATGTTCATTCTTGATTGTGAAATGGGGGATTTTTTCAGATTAGATTAGAGTAGATAAGGTAGGGAATATACAATTGGATATATTTTTTCCAAAAAATAGAGACTACGATGTATGATTTCAAAATGGAGATTTTAATGAGAATCAGTTGATGTAGCAACTCATTTATGGTGTTAATTGTCTGTTAGATTTATTAAAAGTATTACTAAGTTGTCTCCAAGTTGATTTTTTCTAGTTGTCTAAATTGATATAACAAGTTTATTTTCAGTTTATCAATACACATTTGCTGTATTTGTGTGATTAATTGATTGGTTATTTCAAGGAGAGATTAAATCCTCTTAGTTGATCATAGTAATCAGGGAGATTCATCTAGATTATTAAAGTAGAGCTCAGTAGTTATAATCCTACATGTTATACAAGTTATAAACAAATCATATGTTGACAATTTGAGTTTCTGCCAGAATAAGTTGCCCACTTCTATTTCATTTGACTTCGCATACCCAATAAGGCACTGGTCTCTACAATTTCATCATTTAGATTCATTCATTTCCTTTACATTTGTTAATTGAGCATTTTAGGATTTAGATTTAGAAGATTGCTATTGCTATTTGTATCAAGTTTGAATTCATTTTTCCACTCCCATCTGCCATTTGTGGGAAAAAAATTTCAAGAAAGATAAGCACATCAAGTCTGCCCAATTCATACAGGTACACCCGCCTAGGTCTAGCAGCGCTTGAAGAGTAGAAGGTCTAAATCTTTTGACCTTGTCTGTTACCCTAAAATGTTGTGAAAGCTTGGCAACCTTTCGTGGTTCAAATTGAAGTTTTTGAGAGCTAACAAATTGGTGACTCTGCTGGGGAATTAACTTTAGAATCTGTGCCTTAATCATAGAGTCAGAAACAAAATATAGACTTCGCTGGGAATAGTAAAAAGCAAACATCTTCTCACTTTTAAGAAAGTGAGTGGCGAATCTAATAAAACATTGCAACATGAATGGAAGAAGATCTCAATAGAGGGGAGGTCATTCTAGAGCCCCTGTTGGTAGTAGTAAATGGACACACAAAAATGATAAGGTTGACAAGGGTAAAGGGAAAAGTGAGGACATGTGCATGATGAACAAAGATAAATCATGAATACTACATGGTGAAACATATAACTATTATGATACATGGAAAGATAGTTCAAGTGAAGAGCCTTGTACCCCGGAAGATCAAAAGAATCCTTTCTATAATCCCCAGAAGCAACTAGAATTTGATGGTAAACTCGAAGCAGAGGGACTCATATATCAACACAAATGTGAATAAATAATGGAGAATAATCAAAATGAGACCAATGAGGATACGGTACATCAAGAAGATTATGAATCTTTAACTTATGAAGAAGTTAAAGCAAGGTTTAAATCTCAGAAAAAGGAGAGGGAAGAGTAAGAAAAGGCTCAGATGATACAAGCAATGAAAGAATTCAAATTGCAGAAAGCTCAGAACATTACTCACATAGCTAGTTGCCCCTTAAAGTATGTACCACCTCATAAATAGGGTAATTATGGTGTAGGGCTTTTTGAGCCTCCAAGGGTCCCTCACCATCAAGTTGGGAATCAATACAAATAGCCAAATAACCCACCTCATATTCCCATACAACATACAAATATACATCCACCTCCTGGTCAGCATTATGTGCCACATCACAACACACAATATAATAACCCAATGTACTAGTACCCACCTAAGCCTCCCCCTCATTAGTATACCACTATGATCAGACAATTTGATTTGGTAGGATTTCAATTATACCCTTACCCCATGGATGGCAGTTGGAGAGGTCTGGTGCCTAAGTTTATAGGAAGTAGTGCAATTTCTGCTAAAGACCATTTAAGGAGCTTCAATGGCTTCATTCAAGATTTGGATGTACCTTATGAAGATTTACATATGAGGCTATTCATGATGTCACTTATTGAAGAAGCTAGAGATTGGTTCAATAGCCTAGCAATAGCTTCTATTGATTCTCTCCAAATATTTCAAGACCGGTTCCTTGAGCAATATGGGAATCAGAGTGCACCTAATGTTGCTCTTCATGAATTGATGCAAATTCAAAAAAATTAGAATGATTCAATTTATAATTTCAACCAAAGATTTAATAAACTGTAGAATAAAATACCTCCTGGATCAAAATTGCCAGACTCTGTGGAATTGAGTGTTTATTTGAGTGCATTCGATCCTAAAACAGGGTATGAATTGAGAAATAGGTTCCCAAGAGACTTGGCTAAAGCTCAGAAGACAACATTAACAATTGAAAATAATAGGAGGGCAACTGGGATAATTGATAAAAGAGAAAATCATAGGGCTCCCCAACAAACTAATAATCATCAATACAAACAGGAGAACACATATAGGAATGAAATGCCTAGGCTGCATGACATGCCTTATAACAGAAAATGGAAGGATGGAAAACCTATAACAGATAGGCCTAGAAACAAAGAAACTCCTGATCCATTGAGAAAGAAGGGAGCCTATATGGTAAACAACAATTATTTCTGTGAAGTCTGTGATAAGCCACATTCCCCAGATTATTGTGTTGTAGCCCAAAGAATGCAAGAGGAAGGAATGTTGATGGGAGAGAGTGGAGAAGATAATAAAGTGTACTTGACTTCAAAAAAATTTCACCATGTGGAGGAAGGGTACTCATCTTCAGAGGATGAAGGTTATGAGTATGATGTTTCAAATCAGAAATACAATGTCCACATGGCTGAGCAGCAGATCCTTTTTGACTTTGAGGAAGATTATATAGAGCAATATTCTGATGAGATGCCTACTCAGGGCAGCATAAGGAAACTCACTGAAGAGGAGATAGAGAAATTAACTATTTCTGTAGTTGAAGAAGCAAGGAGTAAGTACTCTTTGAGAAATAGGACAATAAATGAGAAGGAAGGTGTCCCTAGGGGAATCTTTACGAAGGATCAAAAAATGACACAAGGAGCTTCGAAGAAAATTGAAAATAAAAAATATGATGAAAGTAAATAGAATTCTGTCCATAAGGAGGAAGTGAAGGAATTACACAAAGAAATGAAAAAGCCTGATCAACCAGGGAAAAGAGAAAAGGAAGAAAATAGAGGAGAAGCGCCAGAGCAAAAGAAAATGGTTAAAATGGAGAGTTCTTCTTTTGACTTCACTCAGGCTTTATCTTAGGTAAAGATGTTTGTTCCACTACTTGAGATGATGAAGATTAAGGAATATAGAGACAGTGCTGTCCAATTGATAACAAATGAAAAGCATGTGAATTCTGAAAACAAGGTGGCTACTAAAGCAAGTAGTAAGCAAGAGGAAGTAAATATCTCAAAAATCTGCTTGAGTAATGTATTGACAAGTTCCCTACAGGTCGATCCTTTTTTCACTACATTACTCATAAATAACAAATTGTTAAGGAATTGCATGATAGATTCTGGTGCTGCTATGAATATTATGCCAGTATGAGTGATGAAACAACTAGGCATGAGGGTGGATACATATGAAGGTAAGTGCTATGCGATGGATAACCGACCAGTTTCTATGGTGGGTATAATGAAAGATGTTGAAGTCAAGCTATCTGCTTATCCTCAAGTCACCTACAATTTTGATATAACAGTAATAGAAACCCCTCCTCAATTTGGTATGCTTTTATCAAGACAATGGACGATAGCTGTTGGTGGGAATGTTTAGTTTGATCTATCTTATGCAACAATTTAGGTAAATGGCCAAGAGGTGAAGTTGTACAGGGAGCCAAGGATGAATCTACTTGTTGATTATGTACCACAAAATTAGATCAATTGTTTTTGTGATGTTGATCTTGGGAGTTTTAATATAGAACCAGCCCAGCCAGAGTTGATCAATAGTGATCCAATTGAGAAGCATGCTGCACAAAATTGCAATGAGGTATGGAAAATGTATTTTGATGGAGCATGCAGTCAAGAGGGTAATGGGGCTAGGATTGTGTTTGTTTCACCTAAAGGTATTACCTTTAATTATTCATTCCTATTGACATTTGAATGTACAAACAATGTGGTGGAATATGAAGCTTTATTAACAGGACTGAATATAGCTGTGAAACATAAAATCAAGTTACTGGCAGTTCTTGGGGATTCAGAGTTGGTTGTTTCACAAATTAAGTCAAAATATGTAGCAAAGCACAGAAGACTGAAGCAATATAGAAATTTTGTATGGGATACAATTGAGTTGTTTGATTCCTTCTCAATTGAGTGGATAGATAGATCAAAGAACATAATGGCTGATTTTCTAGCAAATGTAGCACTGAAAAGAGATGATATTACATTGGCTGGGGTATCACAAATTGAATTCAAGACAAGGCCTGTTGTGCCTGATAATGTATATAGTTGGTAAATCTTTAATGATGATACTGATATTTTAAAATTCCTCCACTATATAGATCAGTATGAAGCCCAAGAAATTGACTTAAACGCCTTGGTTGAAGAAGTGGATGGGAAGCAAATGGTATTTGGGAAAGAAATCTTACAACTCAAAATAAATAAGCTTCCTAAAGGCTTAGTGGCATTGGAGAGGGTGTACGATGGAAATGATCAATCCCTCATAAAGCAAGCACCAGTAAATAGGGGGATATTGAAGAGATTAACTTGGGGATTGAGATGACACCGAGGAAGGCGTACATAGGGAAGAAAATAAGCCCTACAATTAGAAGAATGTTGATAGAGTTGCTGAGAAAATATAAACATGTGTTTGCCTAGTTTTATGAAGATCTAAAAGCATACAGGGAAGATTTGTTTCAGGATGAAATACCATTAAAGCCGGATGCTAAGCCATTCAGACAAAAGCAAAGGCCCATAAATGCAACATTGGAGCCTAAGATGCAAGAAGAATTAGCAAAGCTCAGGGATGGGGGAATCATTAAACCAATCAGACATTCAAAGTGGGTCTCAAACTTGGTCCTTGTGAGAAAGAAAAATGGAGATATCAGGCTATGTGTAGATTTCAAAAATCTAAACATAGCATCCCTCAAAGATAATTACCCTCTACCCAATATGGAGGCTATATTGCATAAGGTGATAGGGTGCAAACTGTTGTCTATGATGGATGGGTTTTCAGGGTATAACCAGGTTATGGTCAAAGAATCTGAGCAATATAAGACAATATTTACAACTCCTTGGGGAATGTATGTATACATAAGAATGCCATTTGGTCTCACTAATGCAGGGGAAACCTTCCAAAGAGCTATGGATGTGGAATTTGCATATTTGATCAATGTTATCATGGTGGTGTATTAGGATGACCTCACTGCTTACTCAAAGAAGGCTGAAGATCATGTTCATCATTTGGAAAAGGTATTTATAAAATCCCTTGAATATGGTATTAGCTTGAATCATAAGAAGTGTCATTTTGCAGTTACAGAGGGTAAGCTCTTGGGACACATTGTTTCAAAAGAAGGGATAAAGATAGATCCTAAGAGGGTTGAGGCCATTGATAAAATTATTGTCCCTAAAACTGTCAAAGCTATACAATCATTCTTTGGAAAAATCAACTTTGTCAAGAGATTTGTTTCTAAATTTGCTGAGATCATTAAACCCATATCAAAAATGTTGAAGAAAGGACAAAAGGTAGAGTGGATTGCAGAGGCCTTGGAAGCTTTTGTATACATCAAACGAGCCATCAAGGAAGCTCCTATCCTTAAGTCTTTGGATTTCGCAAAACCTTTCCAGATATTTTCATTCGCCTCAATGCACACTATTGCTGCCATTATGTTGCAAAAGAATGAGGATGGTCATGAACAACCTGTGTCTTTCTTCAGTAAATCATTACAGATGTTCGAATTAAAATATGAAATAATGGAAAAGTAGGCATTTGCATTGGTGAAAGTTGTAAAAGCTTTCAGGCCATATTTGGTTGGAGCAAGGGTGGTTGCTTACGTCCCTCATGCAGCTACCAAAGATATTCTAACACAATTTGAAGTAACAGGAAAAAGATGCAGATGGATTAACAAAATCCAAGAGTTTGACATGGAGATACAAATTAATAAGTTGGTAAGAGGTCAGGGCTCGGCTAAATTAATGGCAAAAACAAACATTGAAGCAAATCAAATTTGCAATATAGAGGGAGAGAATGCAATTGCAAGCATTGAGCATACTCAATGGTATACATATATTATGCATTATCTTAAATACATGAAGTGTCCAGAGGGATTGAATGACAACCAGAAAAGAACGCTGAAGTTGCAGGAATCTAAGTATGTTTTTATGGATGGAGATCTATTTTGGAAGAATAGGGATGGTATACTATTGTTATGTCTGGATGAATCACAAGCTAGGCATGTCTTAAGTGAAATGCATGAAGGGGTTTGTGGAGGAAATTACTCAACCAAGACAACTGTGCATAAAATTCTTAGGGCAGGTTATTACTGGCCGCAGGTTTCTAATGACTCTTTTACATATGTAAGAAAATGTGAAGCCTGCCAGAAAATTCTCTGGAAAACTGAAGTATTAAGGAGCTCTGCCATTTCGACCCTTACAGGCTGATGCCCCTTTTCATCAATGGGGAATTGATTTCATTGGAGAGATACAAGAAAAGTCAAGTGGTAGACATAGGTGGATACTGGTGGCCACTGATTATTTTACTAAATGGGTAGAGGCAGTCCCAACTAAATAGGCTACAAGTAAGGTGGTGACATAGTTCCTAATGGATAATATCATTACCGGATTTGGTACACCACTGAGGTTGATCACTGACAATGGGATATGTTTCAGATCAAGAGATGGTCCAAAATTTCTACTAGTACATAATAATTTACTATTTCTTATGCAGCTACTTATCATCACCCAGACAATGGTCAAGGCAGGTCTGTAATAAGAATATGAAGATTATAAAAGAAGAATGTTGATTAGAACAGAAGGCTTGGGATTCCAAGTTAAAACTAGCTGTGTGGGTTGACAGAATCACTGTGAAAAAGGAAATTGGAAAATGTCCATTTGAATTAGTGTATGGAGCATAGGCTAGGATGCCTCTGCAGAACTTGTTACCAGTCTATAAGTTTGGTTTACAGGAAGATTTGGAAGTTCCTGAGCCTATGGAGGAAAGAATGGAACAACTTGCTGAGCTTGACGAAGTAAGAAGGGATGCCCAAAGTCAAAACATGGGATTCTGGAACAAGTTAATCTATTTACATTAAAAGGAAAAGATGAAAATTTGGAGAGAAAGTGATAAAATGCTTGATATTGGAGCATAAGGTGCAGGAGAAGAGGAAAACATGGGAATTGAGGGCTTTTGTAGAACAGGGACCTTTTTTGTTGTTGGAAGAAAGGAAGGTGTACTATTTACAAAACCTTGTGGCTGGTGAAGATGGGAGTTCCACATTTTGGTGATTTCTGAACATTTTCCTTGAATGCTTACGATTAAAGGGTTTCCAGTGCATGGAAAACTGAGTGATCCTCTTTCAAAATTCTTTCCATACTACATTAGCTTAGGAAATAAAGGAACATGGCTTTTTGAATTTTGGACAATCACAGATTTTCCTTCTTTCAAAATAATTTTCCATATTATGAGTAGTTAGGGGTTTTTCTCATCTCCATTTTTGCATTCATTCCATTTCCATTCTGTGCATGTTGCTCACTTCTCATCATTTAGTGTTTTGGTATGCTCACCCCAAGATGCTAGGATCTTACAATGATCTCATTTATTATCATTCTGTCCTAAGACTGAGAACCACCTATTGAACTATAAAAATATGATTTACACTATTTTCATCCCCACTGAGGTTTCCATATAGGTCCTTATAAAGCCTAAGGAGACTCCATCATGAAATTTGTTTTACATTTTCCTATATTTATCCCAAAATCATTGTGTCTTTGTTTCATGATGCAGTTCCTATAGTATAAACTCATAAGCATGCTCCCTCAGACCACAATGCATTTTACTAGCCACTGTTAAAGTGATGGCTTGATTCTTAATTGTCCCTGATGTGATTGATCTCCGAAGGCATCTCGACAAGACATTTTCATTGTCTGTGACGAGAAAAACATAAATTAAAAGATTTTTCTTAGAGACAGCGTCTTGGCAAATATCACCTTGTCTTGACATTGTCGAGAATGCATATTGGATGGAGTTTCACCGAACAATACAAGTGGTTTCATTTCGGCCAAACCAAAGGATGTCGGGGTGAGGTCTTACTGAAATGTATGTCTCGCCGACTTATTTCAAAGAGTTTCTATCAAAATACTCATCGATGAGAGATTTTTTCTTCAATGTGAAAGTCATAGCAAATTCAAAGGGTCTCACCGACCAGCACAAAGGGAAATCTCGGTAAGACTAATGGGCATCGATATAATATCTTGGCGAGTGACCTCCGGTCTCGTCGATATTACACATGAGGACTATGTCGGTATAGGAATTGCTTTGTCCCAGCGATGCAAGAGATAAAAGAATAATTTCGGTGAAACATAATGTGGTCTATGAGAGGTCTTCCTGACATCACAGGGTCACGACGAAAGCAAAGGAGGAAAAAGAAATGCCTCTCGGTAGGAAAATGCTCATGTTTCAGTGACTGGTAAATACATTAAGGAATTACATATCAATAACACATTTTGTAATCTGTGAGATGTCTCACCGATGTCGGAATATCATAGCGAAGCACATAAAACAAAGGGGCTTCTATCGGCATAAGATTGTTATTGTCTTGGCGATCTATGGTGAGCTCAGGCTGTTTCGTTGAGACAAAGGTTTGACTGATATGACATCTCCCCGATAACAATAAGTCACGGCGAAAAGTTTGATCACGAAGGCTATCAGTAACACTTGGGGTGTTCTATGAGATGTCTCTCCGATATCACAAGGCTACAACAAAATACAAAGGGACAAAAGGATACTTCTTGAGTTCGGTATAACGAGTAGAATGTTACAGCGAAACATGAAGGATGAGGGGTGACTGTCGGCGAGACTCTAGTGTCAATGAGATGGCATAACTTTGTAGCGATGAACAGAAGGGTGACTGATAGCGTTATAATTGCCTTCGGCATACTTACAGGGTTGTCTCAGCAACTGTTTCAGTGATGATTAATTGGCCCAATTACAACTGTTTGCCGACATTGGAATATGAAACGATGTGCCTGTTCAGATGCTGGTGTATAAATGTTCATTCTCGATTGTGAATTAGGGGATTTTTTCAGATTAGAATATAGTAGATAAGGTAGAGAATATATAGTTGGATAGATTTTTCCAATAAACAGAGACTATGATGTATGATTTTAGGATGGAGATTTTAATGAGAATCAATTGATGTTGCAGCTCATTTCTGGTGTTAATTCTCTGTTAGATTTATTAAAAGTATTACTAAGCTGTCTCCAAGTTGATTTTTTTTAGCTATCTAAATTGGTATAACAAGTTTATTTTCAGTTTATCAGTACACATTTGTTGTATCTGTGTGATTAATTGATTGGTTCTTTCAAGGATAGATTAAATCCTCTTAGTTGATCACAGTAATTAGGGAGATTCATCTAGATTATTAAAGTAGAGCTCAGTAGTCATAGTCCTGCATGTTTATACAAGTTATAAACATATCATATGCCAACAATTTGAGTTTTTGCCAGAATAAGTTGCCCACTTCTGTTTCATTTGATTCTGCATACCCAATAAGGCACTGGTCTCTGCAATTTCATCATTTAGATTCATTCATTTCCTTTACATCTGTTAATTGAGCATTTTAGGATTTAGATTTAGAAGATTGCTATTGCTATTTGTATCAAGTTTGAATTTGTTTGTCCACTCCCATCTACCATTGTGGGAAAAGGCTGTTTCAGAAAGATGACACATCAGTGCCGCTGAATATGTTTACACTAGCCATTAGGTGCAATGGCGCTTGAAAGGTAGAAGATTAAATATTTTGACCTTGTCATTACCCTAAAACATTACAGCGAAAGCTTGGCAATCTTCGTGGTTCAAACCAACATTTTTGAGAGCTAACATACACAAATCTGTAAGGAGACTTTGAACTATTTGTCCTTTCTTGTGCTCTATTAAGAATATACACTACAGTATGAATTACTTCTCTCCAGTAGACTTATGGTAGGTTTTCTTCTTTCATCATTGTCCTTGTTGCTTCTTGAATAGTCATATTCTTCCTTCCACCCTCCCATCCCTAATGAAGTCACAGGAGCTATTTCGTGCCTCTTTATTCCTTAATACAAAATATTAAAGCTCATTAGGGGTGAGCTCTCCACACATTGGATCTTAAAATTTAATTTTCATATCTATTTCATTCTCAACCATAGCTTTAAATGCCTTAAAATTATCCAGAGCTTCTAATTTTTCTTTGAGAAAAGTTACCCAAGTCATTCTAGAGTAATCATCAATCAACAACATGAAATACCTGTCACCTTGAAAACTTCTTATTCTTGTAGGTCCACAAAGATTTGTATGCACCAAATCTAAAGGTCTTGTGATAGAATATTCTTTGACATTGAACCTTTTTCTTGTTTTCTTCCCAACTTGACATTCCTTACAAACCACATTTATAGGCTTTGTAATATTTGGTAGATCTCTCACAACTTGAGCATAGATGATTCTATATATGTTATCAAAATTGATGTGATACATTATTCTATGCCATATCCAACTTTCATTGATTTGAGTCATAAAGAAAATACCATTAGCACCCTTAAGCTGATAAAAATTTCCATTTGTCCTTCTTACAACAAATAGAGTTATGGATCCTTTCCTAATCTCACAACCTCCATTATCAAATACAAGATTATATCCTTTGCTACACACTTGTCTTATACTTAAAAGATTATGTTGGAGACCCTTAACATAAAGAACATCATTTGTGTTATGCTTGCAATCAAAATTGATTAAACCTTTTCCACATATCTTAGTAGATGTATCATCTCCAAACTTAACAATACCACCTTCAAACTTCACAAGTTTAACAAACTTACTTTTATCACTTGTCATGTGATTTGAGTATCTGATGTCAAAAATCCAATAGTTTTTGTCTTTTCTAGCATGATAAGTGGTCACCATAGTTCCATTATGACCTTCTTCTAAAGGAACCTCCTTCATACATATCTCAGTGTTAGAAAAATTAGTTCCAACATTTAGAGCCATGAACAAGCATTCATAATTTTATCATCCAGGTAATCAGATTCATCATCAGATATACTAGCATCTTCTTTAACATAATAACTTCTCTTAATTGATTTAATTTTATTCTCCTTAAATTTGTCATTTGAAACTTTGATTGGACATCTTGAAGCATAATGACCTATATTTCCACAATTGAAACATTTGAAAGGTAACTTACCTCTTTGTTTTCTAGTGCCATTTTTTAATCTCCTCATGAGGTTTTCTTCTATCTCATTAAACTCATCCATATTAGATTCTTCAATCTTCTCTTCTTTTCCAACTTTAAAAGAAGACTCTTTTCTTGAATCACTTGGACCAAACTCACTCAATTAAAATGTAGTTAAAGCACCAAAAAATTGATCTCTAGAATAATGATCTAAATTTTGTGATTCTTTTATAGTAGAAACCTTATGATTATAAGATGTAGGAAGAATTCTTAATAAATTCTTTCCTCTCTCATCTTCATCAAGTCTTCCACCAAGGCCTCTGATGAAATTGACAACTTCATCCACTCTATGCATGTAGCATGTAATATATTCATCTTCTGTCATCTTTAGGGTTTCAAACTTAGTCTTCAGATTCTGCATCCTTGCTTACTTAACCTTATCATCTCCTTCATAAATACTTTCTAGATTTTCCAAATTTCACTAGCAAATTTATAGCTCATAACTTTCACAAGTTCTAAATTAGAAAGACCACTCAAAATAGAATACCTTGCTTTTCCATTTTTCTCATATGCCTTGATCTCCTCATCAGTACTCGAACCATTTGCAAGCATTGTATATTTATTTTAAATAGACTTCCAAACCCCAAACCTTAGAGGAATAAGGAAACTTTCCATCCCAGTCTTTCATAATTCATAATCAAATCCATCAAATAGAGGAGCCTCCTTCTTGTGCGCCATCCCAGATCTACCTCAAACAGTTAATCTTTCTTCTAAGGAACCTTACTCTGATACCAATTGTTGAATGCACAAAAAAACTGAGAGGGGATATGAATTAGTTATTTATTAAAACATAAAAACCCTCATTAAAATTCAAATCTACATTAATCCATAAACCCTTAACAACCTTTAAACCATTATTATTCATTAATAGAATATAAATATGAAAAACAATAATGCAAACACATCCATACACATGAGAACACCTAGAAAACCCAAGAAGGGAAAAACCACAGTGAGGATCAACTCACAATATAAACTAATTGCAACACTGAATACAATAGGCTCATCACTAGAGGGCTCACTACCAAAAAGGAAGAAAGGATCATTGCCAATGGCTCACTGTCAAAATAGAAAGTAGAAGATGGAAGATTGTTACAATGAAAAATTGATCTTAGAGCAATAGAAAAGAATACTTTGCTAGAATATTCAAACTTTCTCTGTAGAATGTAGACACCTTCTACTCACTACTTCCAGTAGTCTTAGTCGTTAAAGATTATATTGCACTTCACACTACAATTCACAACATACACACTTCACACAAATCCTTCATCAACTCAACACATATATATACCATCCTCAACCTTGAAAACAATTTACAAGGTCGGTTAGGCACCTCAAACATGCAAATTCAAATTAGGTTGACACCAAAACATTCCCATGGTGGAACACATCACACCTTAACTCATACCTAAATCCACATATGCATGCCACACCATGCTTCCACACACACCAAAAAATATCCGCAATTAGTGTAAAAACCTAAGGTCAGTTGAAATTGTGTTAGAACCATTAAAAATTTAAGTACATGATTCTTTAAATCCAAAGACAACTCACAAAACACACACACCACCTAAACACAATTTGGAATCTTCCATCAACACCCTAAAATACAACAAATCTTGTACAACATTGTACATTTAAAGAACATACTCATTTTGTACACCATGTTAACTTCCCACACATTGTAACTCATGAATTCAACTTTGCAGAGCATCAAAACTCAAAAAACTTAGAAATAAGATGGATATGAGAAATATAAGAATACTTCCAGATCCATAAGATGAGAAACTACAACATGGAGGGGTGATCCCACAATACTGGTTTACAATTTTTGGCTAAACTAGACACTACACTAATTTTTTCTAACTAAATCTTCACTTTCGGGCACCTATAGCGGCTAAACTGTGATGAATTTGAAGATGATGAAAACTAGTGATTTGTGACATTTTTTTTGTAGATTCTAAATATATTTTTTTCAAAATTTTTGGAATCAGATTGTGCTTCTTTTTCCATCTCCTTCGAAAACTAGTTTTTTCCTGTAAACACCAATTTTAAGGAGTGATGCTCACTGTATACAAAATAACTTTTTTTCCATGAAGGATAAAATTATAATTTTTTCGAATTTAGATTTGTAACTACGATATCTAGCACTTTCAGTTGGTTTCATAGTTTTTTATTGAATATTTTTTCCTTAATCAAGTTTCGAAGTCAAACCAATTACAATTCAGACATAGGTGGACCGTATACAACATAACTTTTTTTGTATGTATCAAAATTCAATTTTTTTTTACTAGATCAAGGACTACAATATCTAGTGCAATTATATTTTTAAATTTTTTTTTTGATAATCTCCTATTTTTCAACATGTGCAGAACAAAGAGCTTGATTTTTGGTGAAAAACATACATTCACAAGAAATAAAAATAAATATAATAATCAAATTAAATTTATTTAAAATTATGATTTTTGGGAAGATTATAATAAGGACTACATACTCACAAAAAAATAAATTTTAAATGAATTCATTTGATCCCCCAAAAGATAAATCAAAATTGATTTTTTATCAGTATTTTGATGGGTGTAAAGGAGACTTCATTATAGGCATGGTTTAAAAATAGCGAGGTTCTATCCAAGGGGGTTTGATCTAAGGTGGTTTGATCAAAACCTCTTCTATTGGAATCCTTTAAATGGAAATTTTCAAGGCTGAAATCATTATATTTTCTAAAAATATGTGATTTCAACAAAAATCAAGATCTCGAAGAAATGCAGAGCAAAATCATTTCTCCTAGATGGCACTGCAACATAGTTCACACATTGGTGAACACAACTTCTTCTTTCGAACGATCCAAAACAAGAAATTATAGATATAAAACCTTCAAATGCCTTTGATCAACATATCCAAACCACACAAGAATATCTTCAACCATGAAGAAATGCAAAGCAAAACACTAAAAACTACTTCTCCACACTATTTCCTCTTTTATTGAAATTTTCTCAAAAGCATTTGGAAACCAAGCACCACAAACACATCTCAACATTTGCAACACCTTCTCATCACACTAAACCAACTACAATACATCTCAACAATACTAATGTATGAACATCCTCAAACACATGCTCATCAAAGCAACACTAGAGGTTGTCATCAATGATACTACTAATGACAACATAATGCAACCAATCAAATCATCTCCATAGGTTGACATCAATGCAACAATAAAGATATGTTGACATCAATGACAACACAAACTTCCAACATAAAGTTCTCACAAAATTAAAAATCCACAAAATAACTAGGAAAACCATGTGCATCATATTTTTATTTCTAGGGTCTTAAGCCATATTTTTAATCAATGTGGCCCAACCTATGGTTCCACAACATACATGAATCCAAATTTTCAATTACTTGTAGGATAAATTACACTAAATAGATGCATCAACCTTAAACAAACTCATACATCAAGATATTTTAGCCAACACCAAATTTCCTCTAGCCAAACCACACCCACACTTGTCAAATTTAAATGCAATTCAACATCATTTATTTTAGAAACCAAAAGAAAATTTCATGCCAATACTAGAATGTGCAACACATAAATGAGATATTTTACTCTCTCATCACTCAGCATAAGTTTTACTTTCCCTTTGTCAATAATTTGATATAAATTATTGTTGCCAGGGAATACCTATTGGTATGTGGAGATTGATCATGCTATAATGTACACTCTTCATGTATCCTAGTTGGGGAGGTAGCCCCCGAGGAAAATTCTTCTCCAACTTTTTTGCTTTGTCACCAAAAAAAAGAAAAAAACTTTGTAGAACCCTACTTCTAGAAGATTCTAAAAATCTTGTTATAAGTGGTTGGGATGGGAGTTAAAGTAGTGCATTATTTAGGAGATTGTAATATGTTTTTGCACTGGATAATAAAATCATTGGATGACTGCAATTTTGTGGATATAGCCCATATTGGGTGAACCACGTTAAATTCTCTGTGTTGTCTTGTTGCTACTATAATTTTTTTGTGTATTTTATTTCTTTGTTTTATTGATCAAATCTGCATTTAACTATTATATATTTTCCTTCTAACCCTAAAAAGTGGTATTAGAGCAAGGTTGTGTTCAATTATCCTTTGTAGGAAGGTCTCACGATTAAGTGGGAATCTCACGGTTGAGTGGGAGAAATGATAGACAAGGGTAAGTTGAAGGTTGAGAAGTTCAATGGGTAGAACTATCAGTTATGGAAGATGTAGATGGAGGACTGCCTCAATTAGAATGATTTATGGTGGCCATTGGAAGGGAAAAACAAGAAACCCTCAGCAATGTCTGATGAGGGATGGGATATTTTGGACAGAAAGACACTCAAGACAGTATTCATTTATGCTTGGCACATTGAATGGTGTTCAATATTACAATGACAAAGACAACTCAAGAATTCATGCAAACCCTAGCAAAGTTCTATGAAAAGCCTTCCGCTCCAAATAAGGTATTTCTTATGAAGTGTTTATTTAATATGAAAATGGTAGAAGGTGGGTTAGTTGTTGATCATTTAAATGAGTTTAATATGGTTACCAGTCAATTAACTTTTATAAATGTAAACTTTTATGAAGAAGTTAGGGCTCTTTTGATTTTGTTTTCTTTCTAAAAGTTGGAATAACTTGGTAATGGCTATTAGCAATTCTATTTCTAGTTCAAATACATTGAAATTTGATGATGTTGTTGGTGTTATTTTGAGTGAGGAATTTTTTAGGAAAATCTTAGGTGGAACATCCACATCAAGCAGTGTTTTGAATGAAAAAAGCAATTACAGAACAAAGGAGAGAGGAAAAAAATCTGGAAGTCATGGGAAATCACAAGGAAAATGAAAGGAAATAAGGTCCCAATCTAGAGAAAAGAAGGATTGTCGGTACTGCAATAAGTTGGGTCATTTAAAGAAAGATTGCTAGTCTCAAAAAAATAAAGGAGACAAAAAGGAAGGAAGTAAAGAGGAAAATGTGGTAAGTAGTAAATCTGACGAGGATGCTTTGATTCTTTCCCTTGATAATGCTGATGATTCTTGGGTGTTAGATTTAAGGGCTTCATTTCATGCTACGCCCCATAGAAGTTATTTTCTTGATTACATGTCTAACGGGATTTTGGGTTGGTTTATTTGGGAGATTATGAACCCTGCTAGATTGTTGGAAAGGAAAGAATCAAGATTAAGTTGTAGAATGGGAATCATTGGCTACTACATGAGGTAAGGCACATTCTAAAGTTAAGAAAAACATTAATTTCAGTAGGGCAACTAGATGATGAAGGTTGTGTTGTTACATTTAGTGATAAAAATTAGAAGGTTAAAAAAGGTGTCTTAGTGGTAGCAAAAGGTGTGAAAGTAGGCACCTTATATCTTTGTATAGGTCATACGGTTCCTTCTACTTTAGCTAAATTGTAGATAAAAATCAATGCTTAGGAATAGTTGTTGCAATTTAGTAGGTAGAAAATCAGATAGTTGCTATGGATTCTGAATCAACACTATGTTATAATAGACTTGAGCATATGAGTGCAAAAGGTATGGAAGTACTTCATTCAAATAATGTTTTATTGGTTCTAAAATGTGTTAATATGGATTTTTGTGAAATTTGTGTGTATGGAAAACAAAAGAGAGTTAGTTTTCTCAAGGATGGGAAACAAAAGAAACAAGAGAAATTGGAGCTTGTGCTTACAGATGTATGGGGACCAACTCAAGTATCTTCTCTTGATGGATCTCGGTATTATGTCACTTTTATTGATGATGCAACAAGGAAGGTATGGATTTATTTCCTTAGGCACAAATCTGATGTATTTGAAACTTTTAGAAAATGGAGAAGCTTGGTTGAGAATGAGAGGTAAAAAGTTAAAATGTCTTAGATTTGATCATGGTGGTGAGTATTGCAACAAAGATTTTGAAGATTATTGTTCCTCTAATGGTATTCATAGAAAGAAAATGGAGTGGTTGAGCACATGAATAGAACAATAATGGAGTATGCACAAACTATGAGATTACATGTTGGGTTGCCTTTAAACATGTGGGAAGAGACTGTAAAAATTGTTGTTTATTTATTTAATAGAGGTCCCTCTAATCCTTTGGGTTGTTGTATTCTAGAGGAAGCATGGATAGGTAAGAAGGTGATTTATTCTTTTCGCAAGACTTTCAGTTGTGAAGCATTTGCACATGTAGATTTTGAAAATAGAACCAAGCTTGGTGAAAAATCAAAGAAATGTATATTTGTTGGATATGACATTGATGAATTTGGCTATAGGCTTGGGGATTTTGAAAATAAAAAAATTGTGAGAAGTAGGGATGTCATATTCAATGAGAAAGTGTTGTACAAAGATCAATTGCAGCAGCATGAGAAGAAAGAAAATGATTATATAGTGTTGGATAATACACCAAACAATGATATTCCAGTGGTTCCCCATGCCCGCAACAATAGCAACAAAAAATTCCACAAACTCTAGTGAATGTTAGATGATCTTCAAGGATGAGAAGACCCCTAGAAAAGTATTCTCCCTCTTTGTATTCTATTTTATTAACTGATGTTGGTGAACCAAAATGTTATGATGAAGCTATGTAGGTGGATACCAATGTTCAGTGGGAGCATGAAATGGAAGAAGAAATGGAATTCTTGGTGAAAAATCAAACTTGGGAATTATGCAAGTTTCCTGCAGGTAAAAAGGCTTTACCAAACAAATGGGTTTATAGGTTGAAAGAAGAGGATGGAGGTAAGAAAACATTTAAAGATGGGTTAGTTGTAAAGGGATTTGCACAAAAAAGTGTGTTTGATGAGATTTTCTCTGGTTGTTAAAATGACTCTATACACTGCTTGTTTTAAGTATTGTAGCTACTAAAGATTTACATTTGGAACAACTAAATGTTAAAACATCCTTTCTCCATGGTGATTTGGAAGAGGAAATATATATGGAACAACCACAAAGATTTGAAGTCGAAGGTCAAAAGAAATTGGTGTGTAGATTGAAGAAAAGTTTATATGGCAAACAAGCACCTCAACAATGGTATATTAAATTTGATAGATTTATGGTTGAGCATGGCTACAGTTGGTGTAGTTTAGACAATTGTGTTTATTTTAAGAGGTTAGATGATGATAGCTACATTATTTTATGTTTATATGTTGATGATATGCTTGTAGCAAGGTCTAACATGGATCACATAAAGGAGTTAAAACAACAGTTAGCATATTCATTAGCTATGAAGGATTTGGGGGTAGCAAAACAAATCCTTGGTATGAAGATTACAAGAGATAGGAAAAATAGAAAACTATTTTTATCTAGGGCTAATAATGTTGAAAAGGTGTTGAGAGATTTCATATGGAGATACAAAGTTTCATTTTACCTTGATCATGTCAAATTGACTAAGGATATGTGTCTAAGGGTATAAGGAGGAAGAAATTTGTAGAACTGTAGTGTGAAACTTATTAAAGCTTGGTATAAGTGGTATGATGGGAGTTAAGTAGTTCTTTATTCATGAAGTTGTAATATGTTTTTGCATTGGATAATAAAATCGTTGGATGTCTGCAGTTTGGTGGATGTAGCGAGTGAAGCCACAATAGTGGTTTACAATTCAAGTGAGGAAGGAAAACTCACAAAAAATGAATGCATGGAAAATAACTTGATTTTAGGGGTTTGTATGAACCTATTGGTTCGACCGAACCCATTAGGGGTTCGTACGAACCTATTGGTTCGACCGAACCCATTTGGGGTTCGCTAGAACTTGGGTTCAAGTGAACCCTTTTAATTCTCTCCCACCAAAAAAGCCAACAAAACCCCTTATAGAAGGGGGTTCAAATGAACCTTGGTTCAAACAGACCCCCCTTATTCCTCATCCCTAATCTATATTTTGGCACTTCAGAGCTCAGGTTGAGGATGAAAATGGAGGAATCTTCGACCAAGTTAAGTCCCGGTAGTCCTCCGAATGACCTATCAACGAATATAATTTTTAATATCTTTGGTTTTATTATGTATATGTTTTTTAGCACATTAAACATAGGTTTTCATAAAATGAAGGTTTAGTTCTGCACATGATGTGGAAAAATAGTAGATTATCAAAAAAATTTAAAAAATATGAGTACCAAATATTGAAGTCCTTGAAGTCAACAAAAAATTCCGATATATACAAAAAAGTTATGTTATACAGTTGTGCTATGTCTAAATTGTAATTGGTTTGACTTCAAAACTTGATTAAAGAAAAAATATTCAATAAAAAATTGTCTAACCAAGTGGAAGCATTAGATATTGAAGTTACAAATCTAAATTCAAAAGAATTAGAATTTTATCCTCCATGGAAAAAAAGTTATGCATTATACGGTGTGCGTCACTTTTTAAAAATGTTGTTTTTTGAAAAAACTAGTTTTTGTAGGAGATGGCAAAAAAAGTGCAATCTGATTCCAAAAATTTTGAAAAAAATATTTTTAAAATCTACAAATTTTTTTTGATGAGATTCTAGTTTGCATCATCTTCAAATTATTCACGGTTTAGCTGCTATAGGTGCCCGAATATGAAGATTTAGTTAAAAATAATAATTTAAGTGTCTAGTTTGGCCAAATATTGTAAACCACTATTGTGGGATCACCCTAGCCCATATTGGGTGAACCACATTAAACTCTCTATGTTGTCTTGTTACTGCTATAATTTTTGTGTGTTTTATTTCTCTATTTTATTGATCAAATCTACATTTAACTATTAGATATCTGCCTTCTAACCCTAACAATACCTCACCACCATCATATGTCATGTATGAAGTTAACCACTTCTTATCAAGAGTCATATGATAAGAGGAACCTCAATTAATCAACCAAGAGTAATCACTTGTAATGTTATACAAAATAAATAAAGCATCATTGTTATCATCAAAAGATTTATCATTAGAAGAATCTTTAGAATATTTATTATTTTTATATTCCCTTTTTATCTTCATGTAGTTCCAACATATACATATAATTCTACTCTTACTAGGGGTTTTAGACAATCCTTTAACTTATTCCTCTCCTTATCCCCCTTTTTAACCACCTTTTCCTTGGGTCTACCACATACATGGAGTGCATCCTTAGAACCCTTGTCCATGAAATATAACATCAATTTTTTTCCTATTAAAAGTGTTCACAAGGGAAACTTTTTTAGGATCTATATTAGAGCCACTCAATACAATTATTAGATTCTCTAGGGCTCAGGTAAAGAGAAAAGTGGCAAAAGCACACTTATTATTCTCTTCTACCTTAACATCAATACCATCTAGATGACTGAAAATGAGATTAAAAGTACTTAAATTCTTTGACATAGAGTATCATTCTTTCATTTTCAATGAGTATAATTTCTATCTTCAATAAAATTTATTAACAAGTCTCTTAGTTTGGTAGATTGTAGTTATATTTCTTCACTAAGTGCAGTAGCCTCCTAAAAAACATTCAAAACAATGGAATAAAAGAGGCACAATCATATTGTTTCTTGATCCTTTTTGTCAATATTTACCCACTCTACATCTATCACTCCTTTAGGATTTTCCTTTTCTATCATAGATTTTCATTGCTCTCTTACCTCAAAGAGATCAAGTCTTATTAAATAAGTTTTCACAACTCATACCCAAAGCCATGGAATTTCACAAAATATAAATTCCAAAACATGCTTTATATGATTTCTCTAAATACTCTAAGATCTATAAAGCCACTAAATAGAATAATTTGATTAAAACCAAAAAAAAAATTCCATAATAAGACAAGAGATATGTCTCCTTGTGAAATCAAGATAGGGCTTTGATACCAAATGTTGAATATAGGGTAAACATATATAGTAGAAATATTGACTAATTGTGCTCAAAATTTGATAAAACATGTGATAACCATATAGTATTTATGAAATAATGGAGAGAAAAACATAAATTTGTAAAAAATATGAACACTAAATTTAAAGTGTCTTTCTAAGAAAATTTTTTACCACCAAAGAGATACTAATAATGTATCAATCATAAGAACAAGATTACATTAATGCAACCCACTCAATATTCTTTAGACTAACATCATTTTGGTTACTTAATAAAATTTTACCTACATAACACTATATATATCCTTTATCTCATGCACTCAATATATAAAGAAAAAGGAAAGAGGAAACCATAAGTAGTTTTAGTAAACTAGTGGTTAGAAAAATCATGATCCACATGTAAAATCCAACACCCTACTATGAATTAAAACATGTACCCAAGATAGATACAAATTAGTGACAATATGATTCAATATTTCCCATTGAAGTCTTGATATTGAATTTTAACCATGACTTATTCAATTGCATTACAATAATGTCCCAATTCCACCTCTTACCCTTTCTTCTTTTATGATGTATCTATAATAGAGGGGGACCAACCACGTTCAAGGCCCCAGGTCACAGAGAAAATTCCCCCACATGAGGGGAAGGTTTTCAAGTTCTTTCTCTGTAAATCCATGATGAAGGAAACATGTTCCATTAGGGTTTCAAGTAGAGAATGTGATTCTTTGAAAAGAATTTTGTGAAGATTCTCAAGAAAAGATTCAATGGAAATGAATGTGTTTTTTGAAAATCAAAGTATCATAGAAGTAGATTTGTCACACATGAGAGGGACAACTCTAGCAAAGAAGAGAGAAAGATAAGAAAAGAGAAAAAGAGAAAAACATAAAGGGCACAGGGGTAGCCTGATATTTCAAGGTTAGAACTGCTCATAAATATATTTAAGTATCATAATAGTATATAAAATGAACTATCATTAACCCCCTACTATATCAGGCCATGTGAAGAATGCACGAGAAGACAAAGTAAAAATAAAATATTGGGTCAACATGGAAGGGAAGCCTAAATTCCCCCAATGATTTGCATCATCCTCAATTTACCGAATATCAATCACAAACATGGAAGAATGATGATACAAATAGACGAAGGTTTACGACACAAAAATCATGCATGTATCCAAGCATCAAGGAGGGTGACAAGGGTCATCCAGACACACATAGCACGATCATGGGGGAACACATCACAACATGCACACATCTAATCTAAAGATAAAGAAGGGGCCTCCCCCTAACATTGATTAACCAAGAGGTCATCTGCTTCCCACTCTAGATCATTAAAGGGGGAAGGAGGACGATCTTGTAGTGGTGGAATGTTAAGGGGAGGAGTGTTTGACCCTCCCACAATAAGGGCTAAGGAAGAAGGCCCCGCAAGGTCCTCTCCACCAAGCTCTTATGGAGCTAAGGTCAACGATTTTGAGAAGATTGCTGAGAAGGCCAAAAATTCATCCAAAGAGTTAAACATGCACCTTATAGGAGATCCATGTTTTACCTCAATGGATGGAGAAGGCTACGCTTGAGATTCACCACTAGGCTTTCCAGACTATTCAGGAGTGGTGACAAACTTAGGGAAAGTCGGGGCTGGTTTCATCACTATGATAGGACAAGTTAGTGTAGGACCACCTTTTAGAGAAGATGGGATCCTCTTACATCCTCCATTGCTAGAAGGACCACTCTCCATCTTTTCCTCCGTTAGGGGACGTGAACTCACCCCAGACAAGGCGAGAGGTGCAGAGGAAGAGGAGGAAGATAAAACCATAGTAGATACCACCAAAGTGTTTGTCATATCTAGGGGTTTTGGGAAAGGTGGGACACCTAGAAGGGACATCAACAAAGGTGGCTCCATTGAAGGAGTGATGAACACCTACACCTTTTTAGGGTTAGGCGCATTCATACTCATAGCATCAGAAGCTGGAAGCGATGCAAAGCTAGATTGAACAAAAGTAGGGGGGAGGAGAGTAGGGAAAAATTTAAGAACCCCCCCCCCTCAGAGAAGCTGTAAAATCCTAGTGAATCTTTCATACTTCCCGAAAA
>VDFB02145462.1:0-13574 GCA_007258455.2 Sequoia sempervirens
AAAGCACTTGAAGAACTGATCAAGGAACAACTAAGCATTGAGGATAGACTAAGCTTAGAAGAAGTGTTGATGTATAGATTGTGCAGGGTTCATAATGCACCTCATTCAGAATTAACTTTCCCTTCATGTGAAAACATCATTAATCAAGCCAAAATCTATTTGAACCAAATATAGAAGCCAACTAGCAATGAAGAGGAGTCATCTACTAAGGAAAATGAATAGTCAACACTTGGAAGACAACACAATGAAGTTGAATCAATTAATTCTATAGAAACAAGTGTTGGGATAGCCATAGAAGAGGCTGAAACTCTTAGGGAAAGAGAGAATAGTGATGAGAGTTTAAGTGAAATGGGATTAGAGGAAATTTTCTACATGGATGAAGGTGATGAAGTACCTGAAAAGGAAGATCTAGAGGAGTAGGATCAACCACAGGCCAAAGGAGTCCACCATCAAACTTCCTTCCCATGTTGAAAAATGGAGGTGAAATTGTAGCTTTGAACTTGTAAAACTATTGTAGTTGTAGATTTAATTAAGTGTTCTTTGTTAACAATTATTTGTGTATGATTAATCTGTTTAGATCAATTTTCCCAATTGTAGAAAGAGACAAAAGATTGTAGAAGAATGAGACAAGAAGATAGAAGTGACACAACATATACATGGAGTAACCCTTTCTGGAAAAAAATTCACCACCAGAATCAATAGTGCTTGTATTATTTAACCTTGGACCAAGAAAATATCTTGCAAGCTTCACCTCAAAGTTGGCACCCAAGAATGGTCCCACTTAACTAAGCCTTGTAAATATCTTCTCATGCAAAAGGTGTTAACTCAAAGATGCCAACTTGGGTGCCCAAGGTAGGGCCCAATCAATCTTAGTTAACTGAAACATATCTCTCCACCAATTCATGCAAACACTATGCATGATTGATCATCCCCTCTTAACTGAATGTATCCACCTATTATCTGTCATGCAATTGAAGTCATTATTCATGCAACTGAAGTCAACTAAATTCAACTAGCATTCAACTCAAACTAGCTACATGCAACTAAAGATAACTAAACCATAATTGATTTGAACTGAACTAAACTGAACTGAACTGAACTAAATTTAACTGAACTGAACTGAACTGAATTGAACTGAACTGAATTGATATTGAACTAAACTAAACTCCACTCATGTAAATATCAATCCCTAATTTGTAGGATATTTACATGCATTACTGAAGTGTTATCAATCCTCTAGATAGTTAACTTAAGCAAGGTGGGTTCCACCTTCCCTGTGGGTGCTCCATGTGCTCCTATCTTGTAGGAGCTCTTCTTGGGCGTCCCCACATGTTCCTATAATTTAGGAACAATTACAAATGTCAATTTACATCTTCATTTCATTCAAATTAAATCTCTTTCTAATCCTAGTGTTGGGGAACACTTTCAAATGACTTAGGAGATACATGAAATATGTTTAGGATTGCAATTAAATGGCATCCTATTCCCAACATCTGAAATGTTGATGAAGATCTGATATTGGAGAGATATAATGAACTCATCTTAAGGCTCATGAGGGACTGGTCAGAGTTGTGATACCAGATAGATTTGGAGTTGTTGTTGCTATTGGGTTGGTGGAGGATTCATGATTCTACATATTCATAGTTCACATTTGAGGTGTGTCTGGAGGCCACTGGGAAAATTAATGAACAAGTGGAACAACCCCATACAAGGCCTTCTACTAGAGCTTCAAGGAGTGAACCAGAGGTAAGAGAACCAAGGTTAAGGGACAACTTAGCTGAGAGTAGCTCCTAAGAAGGTGTTGGGGTAGTAATGGAAGAAGAACAATATAGTCTCAAACCTCCAGATGATGAAACATATCAAATGAGAGAGTTGTCCATCAATTATCAAGAGTCATCCCATCTCTCAGATGATCTTTGCAGGGTTAATGATCAACCCCATGAGGAATTCTCAGAGGGAAATCATGTTCCATATGTCGATCCCCTTGTTGTGGTAGGGCTATTTATTAATATCTTCCCACTTGAAGCTATCTTGCAAAGATATAACAAGTTGCATAGATATAACAATGTGCAGTGAGGGTATGTTTCAAAGAACAGTAGTGACAAAGACATATCACCTGAACCTCTAGATGATGAGGCATTTGAGGTCCTAGATGATGTTACATTAGCAATGGTTTGCTCAAAAACATTGTGAGAGATGTTAGTGGAAGTGTTTGTAATCAGGAAAATTTTAGTAGTAGCCACATTTTTCTGCTTGTAAGAAGAGTGTTATACTTGTTGCAGTGGTATGGAAAAGTTAAATGTGGGTTGAGGGAAATCAGTTCCTTCAATAGATTGGTGTTTGACAGAGGAAAATATTGACTTCCTTTTTTCACTCGGTGGTCTAGGGCCACCAAGTGAAGTCAAAAATTGAAATTGAATAAAGACTCTGTCACCCAATGGTTCTCGCACTTGGTCTACTCTCCTAGAAATCTGGATTTTTTCCATGCTTGCAAGGGGCATGCATCCCTAGTTGGAGCCACTATTGGCACCTTCAAAATTTTCAAATTTTGAGTGCCCATGTGTGAAAAAAGTTGATTTGCACACTTAGAAGTGCACCTAAAAAATATGCCCCAATGACATACTTTGGAGGGTCATAAATCAAAGCCAGTTGAGTTTCATGCCAAATCCCTTGGAAAGCATACTCATTTTTCATATGTGAGCATGTATGTCTAATTTAAACATCCCGTGATGAGTTTTGATAGTGTTTTGAAATGCAAAGCTAGAGGGCTCTGGGATTGTTTTGTTTACAAATTCTTAGGCTTGCGAAGTGACCCCTTGTTCAAACTAATATTTCACAGCTGAATGACTTTCATGGAAAATGGATTGGTACTCTACATTCCCCTCATATTCATATACTCCCTAGTCAAATTTCAGAGCCACAGGATCAAATTTGATAGTTTTACCAGGTCAAACACAAATGCAGTTTGTCATATCTTGACATCTAAATTTCCAGAATGTTTTAGGTGGTCAACTTTGACCCCTATTATCTTGTGAATAATTTTGATTGAAGGAAATACCTCTTGCAAACATACTTAATGAACCTAAATGATTTAACGTTTCTAGTGGCACCTTCCCAAGAGGTGATTTAGTATTTTTTCGAAGTGGTGACTTGGTGAGCCCTAATTGGTTTTTAACAAGTGCAATTGTAGAAAAGTATGACTGAGCCACTTCAACATTAAATATCTTGTACCTAAAAATATCTTTTTTTGAACTGTTTGTTGCACTGATTCCTTGAGTCAAATGTCTGAATGCATGTGTTTTTTCATGAATTCAAGAGGTAGTTTAACTGGTTTTCTCGGGTGATTCCAGAGGCCACTTGACTTGTTTTGGCTATTGTGCAAGATGTCTAAAAGTGGATTTTGTGGGTTACCCAATTTATTTTTTTACCTCAGATGCATTCAGAGGTAGCCTCAGATCAATTCATAGTAAAAATTTGTTTCAAAGCAATTTTTTTTAACCAGACCCACATGGGGACCCGACATGCTTTGCACTATTATGAAATTGTAAATGTTGCAATGGTCAAATGGGGTATTAGAATACATCAATGGTTGTTCCTAATGACTTCCAATTTTCCATGCATCATGCAGTAGAATATCTTGAGGAGAGCATTCAACCATCTATTTGTAATAGTGAGTCACATATCTTAAATATTGATTCATAACTTGTGATTGGAATATTAGAAATTCTCGCCAAACATAGATTCTTGCAAATGAGAGGGGTTCTCCACATTTGGAGGTATAATCTCCCATAAATATTTTCTAGCATAGGATATGGAATTTTCCATCAACTTGATCAAGGTGGTGTTTCACTTGTATTCCCATGGGATAAATTCACAACACTGTCTGACCTTGCTAAGTTGTTTGAACAACTACATGATACTCAGAAAGCAAATATTTTATACAAGGCTGATATTATTATTAGGGTTTCTTAGTCATGTGGAAATAAGGATGGAGAGTTGGCTCGATGTAAAAGAAATAATTAAATTACACAAAGTAAATCATATGCAAAGTATTCTTGTATTGGAATTGAAATGAGGAAATGAGTAGTTGTCCTATGATCACAACTTACCTTTTTGCAAGGGGTAAAAGCCTACTCCATCTATCCTCACATTAAAAACAAATACTAATGTGCAGAACTGCAGATGACTCATTTTATGATGGAGTTGATGGAAAATGAATCTGTGACTACACCAAAGAGCTATTCCTTGAACGTATCTTTTGATATTATCCGTATATGAATTTTGTAGAGACAAGTCAAGGAAGGGTAGTTATTGATGGGAGAGTTGAACATAAATTTAACATGAAGCCCCACAATCAAAACATTGAAGACTACCACATGTTGTGTTGTGAAGGAACAAACAAAGTTAATATCAAGGTAAGACAAATCCAAATGAAGAGAATGAGTCACCGCATCTAAAGAAGGCTCGAAGACCATATTGTGAGTGGTTGGCACAGGTATAAAGAAAGGTTTATGCTCTGAATTAGGGAATCCATTGTGCAAGCTGAAAGAGGTTAATTTTTTTTACAAAGGAAACTTTTGAAGTGGTGGTGAATGAAATGGGAAATGTTTGAGATGTTGTGGCACCAACACTTTGCTAACTGAAAGGGATCACTTTGGGTATTGCTCAAGGAAATTCTCTTCTAGCATTAATGCTCTAGTTATAGCACATTATAAGGATTTGTCTATAGCAAGTGAGCTATCAGAAGAAAGGGTGAAGAGGGAGCCAAAGAACATAGGGATACAAATCTTGAAGTGGCTAGTGAATTGTATTTTACAATGTGGTGCTTAAAATTGGATATGTTTGCACTGCAGATAAGGGGCTACCCTCGTGCTTGCTGAGGGAGTCCATTTGAAATTGTGAAGGAAATATTTAAAGAAGGAAAAGGAGTCACTTTGGGAAAAATATTTTAAATAGTAATGGACAAGATAACATGTCCATGGGATAGCAGTGTTGCTTTACTTTTTGAAACTAATGGAATTGATTCTGCAACATATTGTGATGAGAAGATAGATCCAGAGAACACGACACATGATCCTAGTGAGGGTTAAATAACTCTAGTGTATTGTGTTGGTGTAGTGATCAAGAAATGGTTGTTGCATGTTTTGTGGCCATTGTGTTTATAGTGAGAAGGATATTTCGTGCTAGTAGTAAAAATGTACCAAAACTATGTGGGGATTTCTATATCGACACCCCACTCAATCTTCTTTCTACTTGGTTCGAGCACATCATCAAACCAAGAAACAACATGAATATCATTTATTACTTGAAGAAAAACAACAGGATTGTGGATGTGCATTGTTAATAGTAGGGCATTCAATGCTTTCAAATCACATGTTACTCTTTGATGATTGAGATGCGATGCAAGTATTTTCAAAACCAGCACTTCAATAGCAAAAACATACAATTTATGGGGTCTTCAGCTAGGGCGAGATTTCACTCTTTACATTGATGAGAGGAAAAGAAGTGCATGTTGACTACTATAAACATTTGCTAATTATTGTTGAATTCCTCGAGGAGGTTGTTGCAAAGATGGTTGTCGTTGCACCAAAAGATCGACCTGTTAATGCCCGATACAGCCATTGGATTTATACAAGATCAAGATCCACAGGAGGTGGTTAAACCATGTCACAAATCCCAAGCGACGCGTTGGACTACACCTACCATAGGAAGAGGAGACCAAGGGTTACACCTTTCAACAATCCCCCTAGTACAAGTGCGGGGTTTGAACCTATAACCTCGGCTCTTATACCAATTGTTGCAAAGATGGCTATCATTGTACCAAAAGATTGACTTGTTAATGCCCAATACAACTATTGGATTTATACAAGATCAAGACCCACATGAGGTGGTTAAACCATGTCACAAATCCCAAGCGTCATGCTAGAATACACCAACCACAAGAAGAGGATACCAAGGGTCACACCTCGCAACAAAGGTTGCAAAATTTGAAGAACTAGGGTTTCAAATAGGAGGAACGGATATCACCCATCACCAATTTATTTTATTTTTCCTCAACTAATGAGTGATGTGTGATGGTTATGTTCCTTATTTTTCCCATCGCTATTGCATTATGTATTTCTCTAAGTGCATTAGAGATGTGCAATGATGTGCCTTCTCCATCGAACATCACTATTTGTATCTTCATTTTCTTTTTGAATTGGAGATGTACGATGGTGATCAACAAATGTTAGAGTAAAGTAGCAGTGGGGTCCACAATTGATATCAAATATTATTATTTGATAAAGTGTTTCACAGTGAGTAAAAATAAAAATGTGAGAAGCATGAGTATTGTGATTTTCTGTAGCTTATAAATAAATCAAAAATCTCACAGGTAAAAACAATAGCTTTCTTTGCTAGAGGAGAAATGTGAAGTGTGGGTAAATTTTTTTATTGCCCAATAAAGTGAAATTTAATCCTTCACAATAAAACAAAAACTTTGGCTGCATTATTTTTATCATGTATCGCTAATGGAATTCTCCTTTTCCATATTGCATCAGTGATATGTGATGGAAACATTGGAGTCTATGATGGCGGGGCCCTCGTGACTTATGTTAAATATTATCATTTGATAATATTTTAATGGTGAGAAGTAAATTAAAATCCTTCATAAATAAAATAAGATTTTATTTGTTGTTGGGAAAGTAAATTATAAACTCATGGGTGAATGGCTTTCTATAGCCATTTTAAATTTTAAAGTCTTCATAAATATTTATTTATTGAGAAATGAAATAAAATATTTGACATATATTGTTCAAAGTGTAAAGGGATTTGTATTGCTGAGAAGTAAAAGTGAAAAATGCATAGGTGAAATGGAGCCTACTTGCAACCAAAGGATTTCTATGGAAAATGAAGAATGAAGGATTTTTACTTAAGATATTTTTTAGGTGCAAGTAACAACAAGATATTTTCAACATAAGGGAATAATGAATGATGGTTCATCATGGAGGGGAATATTTTTCTATTGCAAGGTAGTGGAGTGATTCAAAGCAAGAAAACAAATTGTTGGATGAGGCTTTTCTTGAAGCAGTGGGAAGTTATTGATCTATGGAGCTAAGTTTTTCAAGTGTTTGCTATAGATCTTCACTTTGGGTTTTATATTTTCCTTTAAGTGTTGTTTTCTGCTTCATTTCTAAGAGGGGGTTATTTTGTAATTAATCATGAAGAACATTTTGATGAGAATACAGAGCATTTTAGAGTGAAGTATTTGAGTTTGAGTTTGTCAATATCTATGTAATTTTGATTGCAATACTAATAAAATAATACTGAATGGTGCAAGTTCGATACCATTTTACTCTCCTATGTACTGGTTTAATAGATTATGAATAATATAATCAAGTTTATCTTATTTGTCTCTATAATTTCAGATGAATGTGTGCCTCGATTCTTGTTTATTCATTCAAATAATTAATGTAGGTGCTTGAATATGGCTGTAAATTTGTATTAAACTAAGTGCTATGATGCTAGTAAGAAGTAGAGGTTGAGATGTAATGCTGAAATACTGTAATGAAGCATTTCAGAGCTCCATGTAATGTTAGGTGTAAAACTTGTTATCAGATTATGTAGGTGTTTGAGTTGACTCTGTTCCATGGATGTGGCACTGATCTAAGTGTGCTATTCATGTTACATTTGTTGGTTAATTCAACAACTAATCATAATTTATAATCAATTTACTTATCAATCTTGTTGTGGGTGTGTGGGGAATTCAATAAATCATATCTCTCATGTTTAATGTGTACACTGCCATGAAGGTCAACCATACCTTTAGGGTATTGTGTTTTTTAAGCATATAAAGGATAATTATCTATTTACTATTTGTTTGATACTATGCCACACAAGTATCTGAAAGCACAATGTTGGGATTACCCTCCCAGGTTAAACAGAGCCTAAAGTGCAGGGTAGAAAGGGATTTTAAATAAATCTCTCATTCATTGACCACTGACCTTGAAGATTCTTAAGCATAAGGGTTGGTTACCCTTAAGAATATTCAAGGTTCTACTGGAAAAAAAACCAACAGAATAGTGACTCTACTGGGGAGAACTTTGAATCTCCAGTGCAAACTATCATATCACAGACTCAAGAATTTGGTGAATCTGAACATTTGGTTTAGGTTATGAAGTTTTCATACCTCAAAGTGATTGTGTTGCAGCAACTTTAAATGAATTTATGTGTGACTTTGCTATTGGAGAAGAACTAGAAGGAAATTCATCTTTGAAGGAGCTTCATGTTGCTTGAAGTTTAGTCCTCTATGAAGCAAGGGGGAGACTCAATTGAGTGAAACTAAGCACTAGGAAAGGGAATAGTAATGTTTATTTTACATACTTTTGAATTATAATTTGTAGTGTCAATTATGAAATGAAGTGTGCAATATTCTTGAAGAAACTCATTTAGAAGATCTTAAACATGTTGAGATAGGGATTTTCATTGTAAAATCTTAAGATCAGGTTGTAAAAGAAGCTTGAGTTTCCCTATGTAATTGCATAGTATGAAAAGGCTTGAAGAGTTGTAAGAAAATGTATCATCACCCTATGCATCCCTATGTGGACCTGAATGTAACAATGCATTGTGTGCAACCCCTATCATGTAATAAAAGAAGTTTCAACATTGAAATACATTGAGCCATCAATTTCAGTGGAATTAGTGGTTACCCAAATGATATCCCATCTGAAATCAGATATAAGATGCTAGAATTCAATGGTGAGAAGTTTGAATCAACAAGTAGGCATCTACAAGAATTCAATAACAAAATGGATGATTATGAAGTTGATCATGAGGATGTGATCATGAGGCTATTTTTTTAGTCTCTAAAGGGAGCTTCAAGGGATTTGTTCTCTAATTTACCAACATGCTCTATCTATTCTTGGGTAGAGTTCAAAGTAGTGTTCATAGAGTAATTTGGTGAAAGAATCAATACTAGTTATGGGCTCAATAAATTTATGAGCATTGAGGAAGAAGAGGATGAGTTGGTGCCAACATTTAACCAGAGATTTGCTAAAACATGAAGGGAAATTCTTGAGGTTTTGAGACTAAGTGATGCAGTGTGTTTGGTTGTTTATTTGGGAGCTTTTGATAATGAGATGAGCTATCTGTTGAGAGATAAGGATCCTAAAACCTTGCATCAGGCCTATGATATAGCCATGAGCATTGGAAAAAATCAGAAATATGGAATACACAAGGGTTGTTTTCCTACAAGTGTTTGCTACCCTAAGGCACCAAATGTTGATGAAAGGTGTAAGTAAAAAATTGAAAATGAATGTCAGAACACTTACACCCCTGGTTCTTCAGCTTATACATCATTCCATAATGTTGATCACTTAGAGTCCCAAACGCATTGTCAATAAGTTGCATGCATTTGTGATCCTATGGTCTCTGTTCAAGCCCTTTATTGCATAAGGATACATGAGGGAGAATCATCATATGATCTCTATGCAAGATTTATGGATACTATGTCTACAATTCCTGAATGTCACAGACCTGAAAATTCAATATGATTGATTTATTTTATGAATCTTATGAACCAGGTTTGAGTGCTCTTCCAAAGGACTTGGAGCCTATTAGGCTTGACCAAGTGTGTGAATACTTTTCTCTTTTTGAAAATATTAGAGATGATCATCAAGAAACTATCATATTTTCCATCTATGATGATAATGATTATGCTACTCCATATAAGTCAAGCAATAAGATATCACATGAAGAAGAAGAGAGTAAATCAAAGGTTGAAAATGTACACCTCAATGAAGCAAATGAAATGAATGGTATGTTCATTGGCTACGTAGATAATGATTATTGTCATGTATCAAATGCATGGTCTAGAGAACAGAAGGAGGTATGTGAAGTTATCCCTTTTTGCAACTCTGCTAACCGGTGAATAGAAATGGGATCAAGTATTGAACATGGTGAATCAACCCAAGTGATTGGTGATGTTGAGGTAGTGTATGTAAATAACCAATCTAAAGACCAGGAGACTAAATACATGTTTGGTATCCTCCCAAGTTTCATTGAAGACATAAGATTGAGCATTCAGTCTAAAAATTTTGAACATAGTTTCATTGTTGATGAGTCCACTTGCTACAGTAATTATGATGGCATTGAGTATGGTCATCGCTCTGATGATTATGAGTATCCTCATGAAGTAGAGATAGAATCCTTTGCTGAAAATAATAAATATACTAATAATTATGGGAACACATGTTTTCTTGAGAAGGAATAAATTTCTTCCTATGAAGAGTTTTCAAAATGTGATTCAAGGATGTTAACTATTGATGATGTGAATGAAGTTGAAAATCTATCTATATGATCTTCTCGTGATTGCAATGATTTTGAATACAATGATGATATGGATGATTTAGACCTTCATGCTGAGGAGGCATAGGTTTTTATGTCAAAAATAAATGTAATCGAAAACCCCTTATTTGATGAGCCTCCATCTTCACTAGAAATGAGAAATGGTGATCCTTATTGGTGCAAAGATAATCCACTCTTTGCTAAGAACTCTGATGATGAATTTGAAATAGGGTTAGAATATGGTCTTGAGAAAATAGAGCAACACATTGATGAGCTCCTCAAGGGAATTTCCTATGACTATTTTATATTTGAAACACATGTTGAAGGGAAGGTTGAGTATCATGATGCCAACTACTTGGAGGATTATGAATACTTTTAGTTTTCAATTTAGTTAGGAGGTATTATGGAGTATGAAAATAATATGAAGATAAGGAAATGTTATGTTTAATATGAATATGTTTATGAACTATCAATTTTATAGTGTGTTCTATGTACTTCTCTTGCTCTCTTAGGGTTTTTCACCTAAAAGGAGAGAGATAGAACCCTAAAATTGAGGTGTTTCACTCAAAATGAGATACGAAAGATGGAATTAAGACTAAATACAATGATCTAAGTGTAGCTAAGTGATGAAATTGATAGATTATGAATGCAAAACTAATGAAATGTGCAATGTTTGAAAACACAATGTGATATGTAGAAAATGAACTAAAAACATGAACTAATGCAAACATAATTGAATGAGTTTTAAAAAAGTGCACCAGGAAGTTTAATGCAAATCTTGAAAGGTTTTGGAAACAAGAAAAAATCACTGTTGATCACCAGTGGAACTCATTCACCACTGATGGCGAATGGATCCTCCCAAATAAACACACAGCCTTTGGTATCGAGAGCGGATTGACAAAATAAAATTTTCCATCCTATAGGTGGGACTCATTCACCACTAATGGTGAATCAATCCTCCTCCAAAAATCTGCAAATTCAAGGATCAAGTTTGTGGGCCCATATCTACACTTGTCTTCTTGTCGAGTTGACGAAGTCAAATCTATAGAAAATAGCCTGTAGGTTGTCTCCAAGCTTGAATTAGGGTTTGGTTGACTTAAAACACTTTGATGACTTGTTGACCAACTTTCCAATACCCTATTTCCTTGATAAATCTTCCTACAAGACCTGCAAACACACATGCAAAGAGCGGGAAAATGGTTGAGGGTTAGAGTATAGGGGTTTTCCTTGGTCAAACCCCACTTTGGTAATCAAACCCTTGATAAAGAAATGAAATGGAATGAAGAAAGAAATGATGAATAACAACATGAAAATTTCCTAACTCACCAAAACCTTGTTGAAGAAATCTGAAGATATGTCAATGGTTGCTCCAAGGTACTCAATGTTTGCTTGATTGAATGATGCAAAGTGCTTAAGTGCTAATTGATGTTGAATGAATGAGATGAATGTTTGAATGAATTATGTGTAAAATGGGTAGAAAAACACTTTTTTATACACACTTATGGGTATGTACAAGATCATCATGGAAAAAATAGGCCACCCTTGGCAAAAAATTTAGAAAAATAGAGAGTTAAGAGCAACTTGTATAAAATTTAAAATAAATTTATCTATATTATTTCAAAATATTTAAGAATAGAATCGTAGAAAGTATTAAATGTAGTTCTAAACTACTAGGTTTATTTGAAAAAAAAAATCTATTTGGTGAAAATTTGAAATTTCAATGAAGTGGTACTTAAATTTTAGGAAAAATAAAATAAGTTTCTGTCTAACCACATAACCACAATAAAATGATAATTATTTTTTATAAGATTCTATATATAAGTAGAGGACTCATGTCTAGATGTGATGCATATTTTTTTATAATTTTTTTCCATATAAATAATTAATTATGAAATTTTTTATTACAAATTTTAAAAAATATTAAAAACTCGTATGTCTGAGCACCTTAACTTGGTCAAAACATGATGAAATTTAATTTTATCTTTTTTAATCCTATAGTATGTGAAGCACATAATGTGACACATGTTTTGGATTCAAAAAATGTGATACTATTTGAAAGTTATAGATGTTTTCCAATCAACTTATCAATCAAGACTTTAGTCATAATTCAAATAGAAAATGAATAATCATAATTTATTAAATTCAAAGTAAAGCATAATTTATATTGGTGGAAAGATTAGAATCTCTTTTAAAAACCCTTTCCATTTCATCAATTTTGGGTAAAAAAAAGTCAGCAGCCACAAACCCTACACATACTGATCATATCACCACTTTTTGGCCCATCATGATCTTGCACATACCCTTATTCCCTAATAACCAAATAATACAACATCACAGGCTGACATAAGGTCTTTTTGAATAAAAACCCAAAAGAAATTTTGAATTATTTTGAATTTGGACCCAAGAGGGACTCATTAGCCACCCATGGTGAATGGATCCCACTCTAGGCCTGTAAGTCAGTGTTGGGAATTAAGTTGCATTTAATGTTTGTTTGGTTTACATTCAAAAATAAACTTAATTATGACTTGTGAGTGCGTAAAGGGGCCAAATAAAGCATAAGAAATGTGTAAATAGTTATTACAAGCCTAGAAAATCATGAAATATTGTTAGAATACTTTACAACACTTTGGAATAGGACTTGATAAGTGATAAAAAGGTGATTTTTGGATGAATTATAATGAGAGGAGTCTAGAAAAGTGTAGAAATGTGTTACAACACTGCACAACACCTTCACAAGACATCTGATTTTGAATATTTAGGACCTAATGTGAATGTTTAAACTGAATTGTAACATTAAATTTGTGGATGTGAAAATCTGAATATGGTTAGCATTTTTAAAACAAAAATAATCCTCAACATCCCTATGAGATAATGAAACATGTTAGATATACTAAGTAAGATATTAAAACAACAAGAAAAACCAAATAAGCATAAAAACAACATGAATCAACTTCATCTCATAGTGGTTGAGGTGTCATATATGCCTAGTGACCCTTTCCCAATCCTTGATCAAAGCTCAAGATGATGTAAATGCAATGGAAATGATGAGCAAGATGAGTTCTCAAATTAAGAGAGTAGCCTTGCATAAAAGTTGTGTATCCATGAATGAGGATTAAGGCCTTCTTTTATAGATTTTCTTGATGAGAGATTGGCCAAGAGGGTGAATGTGGGACTAAAGATCCTCCAATGAGAAGAGGTCACTTTTCAAGTGGTGATAGGTCAATGGATGTGCAAGATTTAGGAAGAGTGCC
>VDFB02145463.1:0-12003 GCA_007258455.2 Sequoia sempervirens
TATTGTTGGAAAAGCTAGTTCCGTCAACTTTCCAGTGATGTGGGTCTCATCACTTTATTTTTTTGCTAGTACATTCTACAACCTGTTGAAGTCAAAGGAGCTGTTTTCAATCCCAAGCTCATAACTTTTGACCAGTTTCTCTATTTTTTGCAATCTCAGCGGCATTGGAATCGTCTTTCAAAGCTCTTTAGTTCCATCCATGAAAATTTCCAAATTGTTCTCCAGGTACATTTTGTTGAGATTTTTTTTTCACAGTTTGGTGAATTACTTGGACGTTTTAGCTCCTGGAAAATTTTTTGTTTGTGTGGGATGACTCATTTTTTGTTGTTCTAGATATGTATTTCCAGTTTTCAGTCATATTTGGACATTGTAGAAATCTTTTTCATGCATGTTCTCTTTTGTAAATGCACTGAGATCAAGTTCCTCAACATTGTACATGCATATTTGGGGTTCTTGCACATCACTTTATGCCTTGTTGTACTCACACTATGATATAAAGTGCCATGGGGGTTGATGTTTGCCTTTGTTTACCTTCATACCTTTCTCATTTGTATGTGACTTTTGTTTTCACATCCTTTCTATCAGCTTGTACTTTCATGTTTTCACCTTCAGATGCTCTTGGTTCCTCTTCATGCACTACTTTTTGGCATTCAGTTTCAGTGTACCTATCATGCCTCTCCCTTGTTAGCATTATGGGGGGGTTTCTACTGTTGGTGTTAATGCTTCATTGGAGTGAGCTATGTTTGTTCCTATGTACCAGGCGGATGCAGTGGCTGGTTACCCATGCATTTTGGTGAGATGGATCACTTACCATATGGACACTCTTACATTCCTATTTTCAGAGGCGACCTTCCACTTTTTCATGATCAGTTATTCAGATTTAGGTACCTTTACCATCTATATCTTTGAGTTCTAGGTGTTTTCCATAGTTTTCCATTTGATTTGAGTAGCGTCATTGGGGGAACTCATGCAGATTGTTTTCTTCTTCAACCCGATCATCCTATCTTCAGTGTAGGTTCTTCGACACTGTAGCAATCATTTTTTGATAGAGTTTGCAACTTCTTCATGCTTCTATGATGTTCTACATGTTCTTGTTTTTCATGACTTTGTTTGGTTGGAGGCTTCTCAGTCCTTCACACCTTGATTTGGAGGCTTTTCATACCTTCAATCGCCTTTGATCTCTTCTTGGAGAAGTGTTTTTTTCCCATGAGGTTTTCTCTATTTCTCCGCTTTATAGAGATCTTTTGTTTGTACATGGGTACCTTACTTGGCCTTGTTTGTTGGGACCTATCTTTGCTTTCATGCATCTTTTTCTTAGTGTTTTAGCTACTTCCTAAGTTCATCTTAAGGGGGGGTGTTAGACTAATAAGTTATTTCACTTAATTAATTTAATCATATTGGTTAATTAATTAAGTCACTTAGCACTTTAGTTACTTAAGCTAAACTTAGGCACATTAATAATTAATTATTTAATAATTATTAAGTGTCCACACTAGGGTTTCCCTTTAGGGTTTTCTTTAGGGTTTCTTGATCTCCTTTTATAAGGATTGATCTCATTGTAATTATTAACAAGAAAATATTTATAGCTTTCATATCTTCTTGAAAGTTTTCTCTCTTCTATAGCTTTTTCTTGTTGAAGATAATTGCATATATTTGTTTGCAAATCTCTAGCATGGAAGGTGTATTTGTTTGTGTTTGATCCTATGGCTCATAGTTTTGTGTGTGTTTCACAATTCTAACATGCACTACACATGTTTAAGGATGAGCCATTGTCAACAAGGGTTTTCTTTATCCCTATGGTATTGTATTGAGCTATGCTCATGAAAGCGTCATATTATTTTTTCACTTCCAAAGTAGGGAGCTCACTTTGGTGGAAAATAATATCAGCATTCATTCCTTGAATCATGACTACTATGTCATTCAGTTGCACATTAGAAGGGATAGGAGCATGTTGTAAGGAATTTTGAAGCATAGTGTGGTAGTTAGGTGAATTATGAATTAGGTTGCAAAGGGATATCTTTGGGGGAGTATTCTTAAATTGTTCAACAAGATCATACTCCTTTCCACTTTGTGAAGACAAACAAGGGGCACTAGGAAAGATAGGATTAGGAAATGGGAGGGATGTTGAAGGTGTTTGTATTGGTTGTGGATTGTTCCTAGTGTTGTATGTATGAGCAATGGTATTGTAACTCGGTTGTTGTGAAAAATTGTTCTTAGGTGGTTTGACAATAAGGACGGGTTTTCTTTGAACTTGTGGTTTTTGAGAGGGTGGACAAATGATAATTTTAGGTTTAGGAGAGTACTCCAAGGGGTATCTAATGTGCATAACCTCAAAAGACTTATCCTCATTTTCATGATCTCTTAGTGAAGAAGAATTTAGTGTTACTTCATCATCTTCATCTAAGGAATTACTATTGTCAATGTTTTCATTGTCTTGCACCATGATATCTTCCAAAGGGGGAGATTCTTTAGAAGAACAACAAACCAAATGTTCATGACATTCAAAGGTTAGTTCTTCTAAAATGAATTCATCACAAGTACGAGAATTTCCAATGGTTGGAATGTCTTGTTTATCAATGATGGTATTGTCTTTTTCTGTAAGATTCTCATGACTTTCATTGGTTGTGTTCTCTAGCATCAAAGTATCTTCTTGACAATAAGGAGAGATACTAGGAGAAGGACAATTATGATTTTTAGGATCATTTATGATTTTATTCCTTTGTTCCCTAATATCTTCCAAAATACGATAAGTAGGGGAAGGATCATAAAGAGGTTTGTTATAGACCTTAAATATTTGATCATCTAACACCAATCTATCATCCTCGTCATTTACAATATCATTCTCTTCCACTAAATTATTCTCACAAGCAAAGGGGGAATGGAGATTAGGTAAAGTAATGTTTAGAAATGTGTCTATGATTTCATTTTCTTGTGCTACAATATCTTCCCAAAGGGGATGAGAAGAAAGAAAAGAAAGATCTTCATTATTCTCAATGATTACATATCGTCTTTCACCAAGATACCTTCATCATGAAAAGGAGAGGTATCAGGAGAAGAACAATTATGATCATCATGACTATGTATGTTTTTATTCTCTTCTATCACATCATCCTCACAAAAAGGGGAGATAGGAGGGAGGTAAGTTTAAGGCAAGTGTTAAAATTTTCACTCTCTTGTGCTAAGAGACTCTCATAACTAGGGAATGAATTGAATGAATGAATACCATGCTTATTGACTAATTTTTTCTTTACAAACTTGGAAAAGACTGAAACTAACATTGTTGAACAATAATCTATGTAATGCAATGTAAAGGCCTAGAATAAAATGCAATTTTCATATTTCAAACAAGGGAATTTGTTGATTATAATATGCAATAATCTGAAGGATGCAATGTTGTGAATGCAAAAATGGAATTAAGCAATGTATGAAATGAATAACTTTAAGCTAGATTTAGTAAAATACATGAAACTGAAAGTCAATCCACTAAAACAGATAACTAATGCCAACAAATAGAAGCACACAAATGTTGATTCAGATCCTAAAAATTACAATTTGAAATTTCATAGGGACTAAGATTCCAGGGAGGGCATCTTAGTCCTCTTGCTAAAATTTGAAGGTTTCAGAAGCTAAAACAAATAGCAAATCACTCAAACAGGGTACTGCAACAAAAAACCAAAGAGGGACTAAGACTCCACCAAGGGAATTTTAGTCCTAGTAAGGGGTTTTTGCAAAAATCAGACAATTCTAGGTTGATAACAATCTTCCCAGGTTTCCTACACAAAGACCTAATCTTTGGAAATAAAAAGTTGTGCAAATGAAGGCTATAAAAAGTAACTAGTAACAAGCAATTGGATGTAAAATTGACTGCATTTTTTTTTTTTAATGCAATAATGATGTTTCTAAATGTAATTAGGATGATGAACAATGCACTTTCATTTTTTCAATGAAATTAAATGATGCAATAAAGTAAGGATGCAACCTATATCCACTTTCACTAATGCAAATATAGGAAACCCTAAATGCAATTTCACTAATGCAAGATGCAATGAAAGAATGAAAGTAATCTAGTTCTAAGGACATTAATGGACTCCAAAATTAGAAATGAATGCTTAAAATTTAGGTTCACCAAAATGATGAGAAGAAAAATGGATGCCTAAAGATATCACTCTTTTTCCACCAATCATTCATTAATGTCTTAGGAGTCCTAATTGGATTGACTAACAACCTCGCAAGGTGAGTCAATTTTACAATTAGGAATGACCTAGAAGGGGGTTCTTTGAGTTCTAATGGGTTCACCACCAAGAAAATGCTTGGAAAAGAGAATTTTGGAAAACACAATGTGATATGAAAAATGACTTAAAACTAGAAATGTAAACTAAATGAGAGATCTGCAAATGATGAAATTATGCAATAGGGAGATAGTATGTGTGTACCTAGGAAATCTAGAGATGTTGTGAGGATTCTATAAATGTAAAGATGCTTCCAAAAGGCATCGTGGAGGACTAAGATGCCTAGGATGGCGTATTAGTCCCCCTCCTATTTTTTGGGGCAAATATAGAGTCTTTGAATGTCAAAACCATATTTGAAGTAATCTATGAAAATTATGCTCAAGAGGACTAAGATTCCCAAGATGGAATATTAGTCTTGTTTTGAATTTCTCCAAACTCTAAACAGGATCCTAAACTCCAAGTCTGCACTTGCTTCCTTTCCAATCTCAAGTTTTAAAACTTCTAGATTCATCTTGTAGGTGATTTTTTGTGAAGATGACAACTTTATAATGCAATTTTGCAAATTTTGAAACTTTGCACTCTAAGTGATCTTCAAGACTTCAACCTAGATCTATAATCACAAATATGCAAGAGGGAAAAACTTGTTGTTTGTTAGTGAATGGGGGTTTGTCTTGGTCAAACCCCTCGTAGGTAATTAAATCAAATGATGAAATGAATGAATGAAGCATGAAACATGAAACATGTAAATGATATCTTGTATGATGTCTGATGAAGTAAATATGCAATCTACCATGTAGTGGCCATGAAGAATGTATATATTGGATCCTTGGATATGATGTAACAATTGCAAATAGATCTTCAATGCTACATCCACAATCTTGGCTCAACAACATGAATGGATGCCCTAAACCCTTGACATGATGCTTGAATCTTGATGATGGCTCCAAATGCTTGATGACTTGCTCTTGAATGCATAGGCTTGCCTTAGAAAATGAATACTTGAATGTTTGTTATCTTGCTTATGTGAAAATGAGTGGAGGAACCTTGTATTTATACTTATTCATACTTAATATCCTAAAATTACATCACAAAAAGCCAACATATGAAATCATTAAATAAAGGAGGCTAAATCTCACCTATATTTGAAATTGAATCCCAAAAAATAAGCCAAAGAGAACTAAGATGCCCTAGGTGGCATCTTAGTCCCAAGGCTCAATTCTCATGGGACAAACTCCAAAAAGGGACCTATTTTGGTGGTTTCAAAATTAGGGTCCCAAGACCCATGGAGGACAAAGATTCCCTAGGTGGCATTTTAGTCCCACTCCACAAATTAGGGACACAAAATCAAAATATATAGTTTATAGGGCTTGTGGATGCAAAATAGGACCAATTAAGACATAAATGAGAATAAATAAGTAAGGTGGGCCCAAACAAGTGTGAAAATGAAATGGTATGCATTTTACTACACTACAATGCCATCGATGTACACCCCCACTTTAAACTAGTTGCTACACCATCACTATGAGCAATTGCTTTAAAGTAGTTAAATTTTTTGTCCTAGGACATGAGAGCTCTCCTCAGAAAACCCTATGCCAAACCATATGTTTCCAAAAAGTGCCATGAAATGGGAAGGAAGGGTTTCTCTCAAAAATACATGAGGGATCTATGGATTTAGGGTCAGTATGTCTTTGCTACATTGTTGTTTGAAGAGATCAAAACGTCATCATTCCCCAAATACTCAGTAGAAAGAATGACAAAAAGAGAGTGAAAAAAAAGAAAAATCCCTTTGGGTCAACATGGAAGAGACCTAAATATCTCAATGATTTCATCATCCCTAAAAGGAAAACACAAGGTAAAATGAAAAAGATAAAGAAAAATCTTTTGGGTCAACATGGAAGAGACATGGATATCTTGATGGCTTGCATCACCCCCAAAAGGAAAAAACCAGACAAATGAAAAATGCTTATGACATAGAGAAGAATGTAGGTACATATAGAGGAATGCACAAAAATAGATAGATACATCAAATGAAATATCATGAGGGATCACATTATGCACATGCAAAATATGAAAAAGAAAAAGACTTGTAAGGCACATGTGAGTCAACCTAGAGTAGGTCATATGTATCCCAATCTTGGTCTGCATAAACAAAAGGAGAATAAGACAAAAGTACAACATGTACCAAAACTAGGACAAGGCTAATGAACCCCTTGCCCCCACTAAGTGTAGGACAAGGATGAGCCAAGATAGGTGATGAAAATGAGCTCCTTGCATCAAAGTTAATGATTTGCAAAAAGTGTATAACATGTAATAGTGAGAATGTGAAGACCCTACAACTATTACATGGAAAGGAGAGAAATTCATGATTTAAGGTATTATTTCTATGATATCAAGCTTTTTGAATATTTGTTGTAAATAATGACACTCATTTGTACTATGTCCAATAACTTGAATATTTGAATATTCTAAAAAAAAAATTGATCTTCTCTTATGGGTGGTAATGTAATTAGTCCACAATGTAGAAGTATATGTAAATTCCTTTCAATTGTAGTTGGTGGATAAGGGAATTGTAATTTCTTTATTTTGTAAGGCCTTCATTGCTTGTTAGATTCACCTATTTCTCTAGGTGGATATAGAGTAGGAGGACCCGAAATGACCTTGTCTTTTTTGTTATCATTACAAGGAATTGGTTGTTCTTTAGGAAGGAGAACACTTATGTGAGGAGGAGGATATAAGACAATCCTACAATCATTGTGAGACATTTTTTGTTCTTTAGGAAAGAGAAAAATTATGTCAGGAGGAGGATCTAAGACAATCCTACTATCGTTGTGAGGCATTGGTTGTTCTTTAGGAAGGAGAACACTTATGTAGGGAGGAGGATCTTGATATCCTAACCCTTTAGTATCTTTAGTTACTATTTTCTCTATGATTTTATGAATTTCATGTTCACTTGTTTTATCACATCCTTGTTCACTTTAAATTATGAATCATTTTCCATATGTCTCTTCTAGATTGATAAGAGTGTTTGTTACCTTGTTAATGTAGAATGGTTGAATATTTTCTTGACTAGAGGAACTAGGTTCACCTATTGTACGAAACTTAGGCTTAGCTTGTGACTCAATTTTAGGATGTAAAAGGAAAAATATATCAAGTTGTGTTGGTTGTTTCATGGAAGGATAGAAGGATGCATTAGACTCAACGTTGTTAAGGAAATCATTTATGAAGTTGTTCATGATAACATCATCTTCTCCAACGATGTCAACATCATGAGGATGATATGCATTAGGACTTGTGTGAGCATGAGTAGGTTCAAGTGCATTAGAGCCATTGACAAAAAGATAACTTGAAACATCAATCAAAGAGAACAAAGATTTCCACACATTGCTAAAACACTTATCCATTTTTAGATTTTCAGATCTAAACACAACAATTTGTTGATTATAATTTATGCAATTGTAATAATTAAAAAAGTATCCATTTCCTTACCTAATTTAGGAATAATTAATGTTAAAATTAAAGAATGTTTCTTTAATCTAATTTTGTAATGTGTTGTACACATTCACATTAGATTTAGGGCCCATTTAAGCTAAATAAACCTAACTTTTCCTTGATTTAATGTTATAAAGTGTATTCATTTACACCTTCACATTAAATTTATGGCCCTTGGACCTAATGTTTCTTTAATATAGTGTTTCAATTTGTTGTACACACTCACATTGGATTTAGGACCCTTTTAATCTAAATTGACCTAATATTTCCTTAATTTAATGTTGTAAAAAGTAGTTATTTACACTTTCACATTGAATTTTTGGCCCCCTTGCATTTATGACCTTTATATCATCATTAATAGGCCCATAAGGCCCTATATTATGCATACCAAGGCTTATTTCAACCAAAACCCTAACATGATCAACAAATAGACTTAATTTCTCATCTCCCAACACTTTCTCTCTCTAAAAAGGCCTTGTCGGACCCATATGCCACCTTAGGCATATGAGTCTAACCTATATGGAACCCATACACCACAAATGGCGTATGCATCCCATTTGACCCCTTTTTTGGGTTTTGAATAGGAAATCAAGGTTTTAAATTTAAATTTCTTGAATGTCGGCCTTTGGGATCTAATAAATGATAACTTGGATGGATTTCCTAAATACACAAGGTCTAAAATAATTATTTCATTAAGCATACATGATATCAAGCCAAGCACTCATGATTTAAGCATTGAAAGACTTCAAAAGAGCATCAAGAGACTTTACAAGAGCATATCAAAGGCATTTTAGGGAAGATTTCTTCAACAATTATTGCAAAAATTCAAGATCCATCATCATGTCAAGATTATCAAGCATCAAGCATGTTGTTGAGCTAGTGTTATGATGTAGCATTGTAGATCCATTTGTGAGCATTGTTTCATATCCATGTTCAAGATCTAGATCTACATTCTTCATGGCCACTTCATGTTGGATTGTTGATTTACAAGACATCATTCAATGTCTCATTTTTCATGTTTCATGTTTTATTCTTCATGTTTCATGCCCTTATTTCATTATCTCATCATTTGGTTTGATTACCTAAATGGGGTTTGAACAAGGAAAACCCCCATTCCCTAACAATCAACAAGTTTTTCTCTCTCTACATGTGTAATTGAAAATCTATGTGTCTTGGAGCTTGAAGGATATTTGAATATTAGGTTACAATCTTGAAGGAAGTTGTTGGAGTTGTCTCCTCACTTGCAAGGTCATGGAAAGAATTCTACAAGTCTAAAATCAGGGTTTCATATCTAGAAAAATGTGTGGAAGAGAGATCTAAGAGATTGGAGAGCACAATCAACCTTCCAAAAAATTACACTGGGATTGATATGCCACCTTGGGCATATGAGTCCAAATATAGCCAATTTTAGGAGATTCAGAATCAACACTATTAGATTCCAGTTTTGGTGTAGGAAACCCAGTCTGGGACTAAATTTTCTAGACTAGCATATGAGTCCCACTAAACATTAAAATCATTATTTCTAGTCCCCATTCAAGCCTCTATAAGTTTCTAGGTGCACACTTCTTATTTTACATCTTTTTGCTCTAATTTATATGCATTTCTAGGTCGTTTAATTAAGTCTTGTATATCATTAAGTTTCATAATAGGTCTTTCATTTCATTAGTCTTTCCAAGCCCTAGCTTGGTGGTGAACCCCTCTTGTAATCATAAATCAGACCCTAGGACACCCTATTGCAAGATCTCTTTCTTTTCTATTTTGGATATAGATCTCAAGGGTTTCCTTGAATGTGGAGTATAGAAGATTGCTTTCCTATGTCCTAAACCATGGTGATGATAATATTATATCTTACATTTTGGTTAACCTACATTTAGAACACATCATTTCTGATTTGGAGTGCAATATCATCCTAGTTCTATCTTGCACTAAACTTTGAATTAGGAGTTTTCAGGTTATTTAATTTGCATCTAGGGTTTCAAAATCTTGTGTTAGTGAAAGTGCATATAGGTTTTATTTTTACATCTTGCATCATTGAAAATCATTTGAAATCTACATTTGCATTTAGTTCAGACATCATCCAAACCAGAAAGCATAGAAAACACGTAAAATTTCTTAAACATTGTGGAAAAAACCCTAATTGGGACTCATACGCCCCTCTGGGAGATTTAGTCCTAGTTGAGATTTTAAACTGCCTTTTATAGTATTAAAAACCTCATTTTGTGTTCCTAAGCTTGTTGGTACCATATAGCATAGACACTGAAAAATGTCCTAAGTCTACGAGCAACATTTTTCCTTGGTCATCATCCTCTAATAATTATTTAATTAATTCACTTTCTAATCTCTGTTCTATCATGATCAATTAAAATGAATTAATTAAATCACTAATTCCCCTTCTTTAATAATTAAATAATAATTATTTATTTATCACCTTTTGTCTATAGTTAAATAATTATCATTAATTATTTATCTATTCATGGTCTTTTAACTATACCTTGTCATTTTCTCCTCATTAAATATTTAAACTAAGTTAATTATTTAATGCCCCTTTTCCCATTTTCCTCCCATTTAATTAAAATGGTTGAATAATCATTTTAATTAAATGCTCATTTTTTTATTTTTCTCCAAATAAAAATTCAAATGAATTATTTATTTTCACTTTTCCATTTCCTCCATTTTTCTTTTTCGAATAAATAATTTGAATAAATTATTTATGTACCCCTTCTAGTTGAAGATGCCTTATCATTAATCCATGTCATAGCATTCATTGTTGTCATAGTTTGCAGGTGTCATACCTGTCATAATTCTTTGGACAAGAATAGCATATTCTTGGTGCATCAATTTTGGATTATTGATCTTAGCATCTTTCTGGAGGCTTGATCTCAACCATCCACTTCATAACTTCCCTCTCATGCATCCTCCACCAATGATCTTAGAGTCTTTATAGAAGATTAATCTAAGTTGTCCATTCAAATGGTTGTCTATAAAAGCAACCTTCCTCTCCCATTTTCAACTTAACAACATTATCTCCAACTTTCTTGCTTACTATTTGCAGGTACTTGCACAAGTTTACTACAAAATCCAAGGGAAAATATTTCATAAGAAGGAGAGACAAGAGAAGTAATCAACCATAATGAGGATTGTTTCATTTACTTTCTTTTAGTTTCCTGCTCTCTTTTATTTGTGTTCTCTTGTTTAGGTGTGGTTAATAGTCTAGAAGTGTTGGCTGCCACTTGTTCTAGGATAGGAACTCTTTAACCCCATCTTACATTGGTGAAATTGACGTGAAAATCATCTTTCAAAAAATTTTCATACGGATTTTTCTTGTTTTGTATATTTTAGGTACAAAACAACACAACTATTAAGAATAGTGACACATTTGCCAAGAAGTGATGCATTTGACAAAGGCAGTGACACACTTGTCTAGAAACGATGCATCTATGGAAGCCATCTATGTGTGGGAAATTTGAATTGAAAAACGTGACACAATTGACCTTGTGTGATGCAACGCAATGACACAACTAAGAAAAGAAGTGACGCATTTGTCTGCTAGGTATAAAGTTCCAGTTTTAACATCTATTTTTATTTTTCTTTTGCTTTGTGAAATAGAGTAGATTTTCTAGCTTACTGATTTTCTATTTGCAACATGTGGCTTTGAAGTGGAGCTCTGATGCAAGCAAGGTGGTGATGTTGATGACTCTCTAACAAAATCAAGATGACCTTTGTCAAACAAGGAACCAACATCTACAACACAATTCACTCAACTTGTTCCAAACTCTCACTAATAGACTTATAGCCCTCAAAACCCAACTTTACACAATATCTTTTAGAGAAGGCCATACAAATACTAATGAAATGCAAGACCTAATGTTTAAACCTAATTTTCAATGCAATACTTCACTAAATGACCTAGAAAAGCATGTAAAACATAATAGAAAGATGAGAGATGAAAGGTGTACACATGGAAACTTGAAGAGGATTGGATGAAGCTCTAAAATGTTTAAAACACTAAATTTAATGCTGACTAGGACTCATATGCTAGACTAGGTGATTTAGTCCTAGATTAGGGTTTCTAGGCACAAGAACATGTTTTTGGCAGTGTAGATTTAGGATTTGCAAAAATCTGGAAATTTTTCTATAATGGGACTCATACGCTAGAAGTCTAGTGTATCTGTCCAATTAGGGTTTTCTAGAATTTCAAGTCTAATTATTCTCTTCAATGTCTGCTCTATCCTATCCACTTGATTTATTGATCCAAAACTCTGATTTACAACCTATAAATGTCTTC
>VDFB02145464.1:0-15676 GCA_007258455.2 Sequoia sempervirens
GTCTTAAGCCACGCTAACCAAGACTCTGATATAAGTTCACTCAGCAAGATCATCATGGTTGCTTGTAGCTTCTCTCTATGATATTTCCACAACTGCACCTCATTGCCTAGGTTTGGAATCCCACCAACAACTATGATTCAGATGGCACTACCAACATAGTCTTATAAAAAAGAGGCAAATTGTTTAGAACCTCCAAGAAGAGTTCCCCAACCTAACATAGTGTTACCTATATGACTCTTACCACATTACAGAAAATGGAACTGACTGCCCCCACCTTATCGGTCTATCAACTGGACATGTCTTCTAGTTTCAGTGATGCATCAACGGTTCTATTTTTTCATCGACATGAGGATCTTATATCGGCGGGATGAGGTCTATTGTTCCCGCAATGGTCCGATGGGGATGTCAGGGTGACATCCCCATCGTACCATCGCGGGAACAGGAGACCTCATCCCGCTGATAGAAGATCCTCATGCCGATGAAAAAATAGAACCGTCGTGACATCCCCATCAGACCATCGCGGGAACATGAGACCTCATCTCGCTGATAGAAGATCCTCACACCGATGAAAAAATAGAACCGTCGATACATCACTGGAACTAGAAGACACGTCCGGCTGATAGAACCCTTGGTGTGTGAAGTCTTCTAGCCATTTATTTCAGAATGAAGTAGATGGAGTTCAGGGGTTTTGTTTTAGATGATATGGAAAATTTTGTTTGGAACCAAATAGAGCCGAATGGGTGTTTCAAACTCAATCAAATCTTGTTTAAAACAACCCAACATGAAGACAAGTGTACTTAGAAGATTGGGATTTGTTTTTTGATCATCATGATTTGGTTTAGAGCAAGGAAATTGAAGTAAAATGGTGATAGAGAACAATAGGGCATGGGAAGAAAATGTGTGAGGCTGTTTTGGGAAAAATGTGCCTTAAACATTAGAATCTTCAAATTTGGAAAATGTTTGAGAGCTTCCTTTACCGAATCCATTTTATTGCACGTGCAATCAATCATTTTCATTCAATGAGATGACATCTCTCTTTGAGGCATTTTTCAAGCAATTGGTGTTTTGTCTCGATTCCATCTTGCATATATTGTCTACGAGCATATCCAACTATAACATCGAGGGTATCTTTTTAATTCCTTTATCTTTCATCAATCTCTTTACTATTTGAACCTCATATAGATGTTTTAGAGAAGAACATAAGTTGCAACATTTTTAGGATCAAACTAAAAATATGAATGGTTGATCAACCATGCACACCTAATGATCAACTATATATGTAAATTTTAATGTAATAAGGGTTACTGACATGTGAAGTATGTGCAACCCTAATCCACTAAACCTGCATGACTGCATGCACCTAGAACCCAAGCAAAGCTTATAATGTTAGGATGTGTTCTAGAGTGCTTCATTAATTCAAATATTTTGAGGTTCCTTGCAAAATCCATTTTGTGCACATTTTGCAATCAATCATTTCATTCCATGAGATGACATCTCTTTGAGGCATTTTGTCAAACAATTCAGGTGTTTTATCTATGATTCCACATCTTGCATATATTTTCTACCAAAGCATATCCAACTATAACATCCAAGTATCTTTTTAATTCCTCTATATTTCATCAATCTCTTTACTATTTGAACCTTATACATATGTTTTAGAAGAACATAAGTTGTAGCATTTTTAGGATCCAACTAAAAATATGAATGGTTGATCAACCATGCACACCTAATGATCAAATATATATGTAAATTGTAATGCAATAAGGGTTACTTGACGTGTGAAGTATGTGCAACCCTCATCCACTAAACTGCATGATTGCATGCACCTAGAACCCAAGCAAAGCTTACAATGTTAGGATGTGTTCCAGAGTGCTTCATTAATTCAAAGATTTTGAGAGGTTCCTTGCAAAATCCATTTTGTGCACATTTTGCAATCAATCATTTCATTCCATGAGATGACATCTCTTTGAGGCATTTTGTCAAACAATTCAGGTGTTTTGTCTATGATTCCACATCTTGCATATATTGTCTACTTAAGCTAGTTTTTCCTATAGCTATTGTTATTTGGTGTTTTCAATGTTGTAGAGTCAAATTTTCTTGTATGCCTGAATGTCTTTTTTTGTAAAATCAAATTTATACTATGCTCCCCCAAGTTTTGAGGGGGGGACAACAGGGGACGGTGGGACGTGTTTTTGGTACGGGGTACTTTTGGGTCATTTTTTAGGGGATGGTAGGGGATGGCTATAAAAAATAGGGTAATTTTTAAAAATATAGAGAAATTTCAAATATTCATATCAGAACATTGATAAAGCATTCATCATAGGCATTGTAGAAGATTAATACATAACATTAGACTTGAATTGAGATTTCACATAAGAATTGACAAACAAAGTAACAAAATTTGAATTCTTTTATTGTTAATGTGTATACATATTAAATAAGAATTATAAAAAAATGCCCAAAGGCTTCAAGTTTCAACTATAAAATGACAAAACATAGAAAATATATGGTTATCCCTAATCAATAGATGCAACTGGTAGGTCTATATCAAAATTGGAGCTCAAGTTTGTGTCATTGTCAGATGCAAAGGTAGGGGGAAGTTTCCAGGTCCCCCAAGTCCCTAAAACATTTCTAGGATGGGGATGGGGGTATCAAGGTAGGGGACGGGTCCTCGTGGAGCACTGAGTTTATATGGTTTTGGGTTTCAAGGTGGGGTTTTACCTGACCACAAAAAACCTCTATGGTTGGGACAGAGGTATACACCCCTCTTGTTGATTACACCTTATCATCTGCTAGAGACCTTTGGGTGACTCCTAGCAATGGTACTGTGATGGATTGAGGGGGGAAACAGTAACAGAGGTCGTTATGATAGTAAAGTGGAGGTTGGTATGTACACTATTTAAGTCTTGTAAGATTCTAACCTGGAATCTAGAGGCACCAATTAGGAAAACCCTAGTCTGAGCCTTCATAAAAGAGTTTGCAATACCAATACATAAATGTAAGAATGTATTTGATTTTGACTTGTATATCTGAATAGCTCTATTTCTTCTTGAATTAAACATTTAAAAATTGGTGTAGGAGCGCTGAGGTAATTGTGAAGTGTTGATTCATGGAGGTCTTAGGTCAATTTGAGCTTTGAGTCTAGAAGTCATTAATAAGGTCATGATTGACCAATTCATATTGTAAGCATGTGTAGGCATAATGAAGAGTGTTGGAGGTGGTGGAAAAGCTATGAGAGGTTGGTAATGTAATTTTTCAATAAACCCTACCCCAAGCTAGTGTAAAGTGAGGGTTTTTAGTTATAGAGGTTAGATGAGAGTTTTCCCATCTAAAAATTGTTGATTGATTGTTGAGTGGTTCATTGTGAGATAAAGTCAAAAATCTGGGTCTGCAGACCTACTAGATGAGTTGAAGAGTTTTTGCAAAGGAGTGATTTGGAAGAGTTTTGTGAATCAATTGGTTGTTTGAATCAACTTGTTTTGTGATGATTTGTTCAAATCCAAATTGCTTTGCATCAAAAACTTTCCATCATATTGAAGCTTGATGGGAAGAAGGGTCCATTGAGAGAACTCAAGGGGTGTTACTTGCTAGGAGGAGAGAGGTTGTGGAGTACTTGTTGGCTTGAACAAGTGACTGAGCTCACCTTCCTTGTATTGAAGAGGATGTACGGGTATGTATTTCCTCAATCAGGATTAAATTATAATTGATGGTTTTGTGATGAGATGGTGTTGATGACAAATCATATAACTGTGATAGTTGAAATTATTTTGGTGGTCATATGACATTCTTTTTTAGAACATTTATAAAGAAAGTATAGATTAAAGTTTGTTGTGCAGAAGCAATGAGTAGGCTACATTCCTTTGCTTGCCTCAAATCTTGATTTGGGTGATGAGGATAGAGGTATAATGCCTTCTATTACCTCACACTCCTTTTGTTACCTCACACTTGTTCTAGTCATGTAATCACCTTGATGACTGTTACCTCACCCATGTTCCAGTCATGTATTTACCTTGATGACTGACTGACTTGTTTTTAGGGCTTACAACTTACAAGAAAAATGAAGGCCCTTTGACCTTTTAGATCATCTATGATAATTTAATTACATCAACAAAAAACCATGGAAGGATTTAAGTACTTAGGGTTTTGTTGAAGATATCACTGTACTATTTGAAGATTTTGGTTTGTACCTATTTTAAGCCAGATGTTATGCTTTTGGCCTTGAGATTGAGTGGGACTCTCAAAACTTACATTTTTTGGTCTTGACAACAAATTTTTAGTATGATATGGTTAAGATGGTTTGATTGAGAATTTGAGAACAACAAAGGATAAGCCTCAATCTTTTATGTCATTTAAAGATTGGAATAAAGATTATTGGGCAGGACAACGTAAGACCTTAGATTTGCACCAATTATATATCAGCTAGAGACCTGACCTATACCTCATGTAACTCTCCATGACTGTAAATATGATCTTCAAATTGGAAATATATACATTCTATGCAAGATTTATTGGTTTAGTAGATACTTAGGGAATGTGTAAACATGATAGTGAATACCTTGAACTAGTTAGCTTTATCTACTAGTTACTTTTGATCAACTAAGGACATTTATATTTCAATTTTAAATAAAATTTCAATATTGAACTTCAAAATTTAGACAATTGCCACCTGCACTGCACATAAATGGAGGTGCCCTTTTAACACATTTCTTTGATTATGCTTTCATCTCCTTTCACATTTGAGTATACTAACTTATTTTGAAAAACAAATTGATTTCAGTGTTCTATCCCATGGCTCAGTTCTTGTTTTTGTGTTGAACAAAAATCAAACACTAAGCTTCAGTGTCATGTTGGATTGTCAGAAAGCTACAATGTGAAAATAGCTTCTTTAGAGTCTTCATTCTATTCTATCTTTGCAACTCTGTTCTTTCCAAATTTATTTTTACATACTAACAGTGACCATGAAAAAATTATTGCAGGAGTGGGAGGTTATTCTTACCTATATGAGCCACTTTGGTGGGCAGGCATGATTACCAGTAAGTGCTTATTACTTATTAAATCAGGTTTAGGTGACAACTGGAGAATATTAATGTTTGACAATTGACATAGATTACTTGCATTCAAACTATTAATTTCCTTATTTACAATGTTTTTTGAGATTATAGTTGTATGGCTGGAGAGTTTATATATTCATTGTTTTCAAAATTCATAGTTTATCTGCAGTGACTTCACTGCTAGTACTTAACAACTATTTCAGAATCAAAATTTTCACTAAAAATTACATTCACCATCTTTTACGAATAACTACTAACTACCCTGCAAACCAAAAACTCCTTTTCGTTGCCCATAGTTTTGTTAAACCCCCAAAAACTAACTACAGATAGCCAAAAAACTCAAATTCATGGCAGAGGATTATGTTAACTATAGAGCTGCAAATGAGCTACTTGCCATAGTTTCCATAGAGGTCTCATTCTTCTTCCTCTTCCTCCGAGGTCACTGCTCCAATTTCTCTAGTTGCTCCAACTTCAACTGCTTCGCTTCAACCTTTGCCTTCTTTACCACTTCCTCAACCTCTATTAATTCCACAATCAATTTTAGAGCCTTCCACCCGTGTGCTACTCCCTCTCTCCATCTGGCTTTATGTTTTCCTTCTAGCCATTTCACAAAGGGTACGCATTTGAATGTTTCTTCATCCTCTTTTCTTTCAATTTCCTCATCGATATCCATCCCAACTCCCGGAATCATCCATTCCAACAATGAGTCCAAGTTGTTCAGATAATCCTTATGCACCAGTGCCTTCATGACCTTTTTCACAACTCCAATCGGCTCTCCCAAATCTAAGCCCCAAGCCATTATGAGCGAATAAATGTCCAAATTAGTTCTATACCTATGCGTGAGCTTGCCAAATCCTCTTCCCAAAATTAGTTGCAGTGACTGCACTAATTTCGTTCATCATTGTACAAGAAACACCCCATCAGTCTCTTTACCAATGGTTCTCCATAAAAGTGTGAGAGTTGTTTATTCATTTTAAGCATGAAACCAACCTCCATCACCTTTGCAGCGACATAGCCACCACCTCTTGTACACCGTTTTCACACCTATTGTTCACCACAGTAGAGGAGCATCGAGTAATTAATTCCTTGAGAATATAATGAAATAATGAAGTGAAATAATTTAATAACTTCATTCACATTCCTTTCCATAAATGCTTGGCATACGTCCTGGTCATTGCTGCCACCTGACTCCACACACTTCTCTCATTCACTTCAAGAATTAAAACCTGCAAGTACTCCATTTTAGAGCTCCCTAAATGCACCACCTGTTTTAGTATTGTCATAAGGGGAGAACATTAATTTCAAATATCTCGACGATGCCTCGGGATGTCACATCAGTTAGAATAATCATTATTGTCATATCAGTGAGACTGTGATTCTTATTCCACCCATAGCTACCTTCTCCACCAATGAACAACTTTCCTTAGGTCTATCGGCAAGATGCCAAATAACATCACCTCGATGCACCCCAACTCCACCAATATACATTATGCACTTGATAATCCATGCTTATATCAGGCCATCGGGGAAATGCAAACATTTGTTCCATCGATGTTCATGTGTCATAGCGATGTGCTTACTTTTGTTGACTCTGTCGATCTATTGGGGAGAGCGCCTTAGGAGTCAACCCAATAGGGTATTGTTACACTGATACTAGGTTATGAGCTTCTTTCATTGGGCCGTCGACGAGGCTACAATGGGGTTTTCGCCAATGAGGCATTGTTAGGCTGATAGTGCTAATTTTATTTAGGGATGGGGAAAGATTTATGGAGCCTCATACTATTATGGTCTCATGCTTAATATTATGCTTTTGATAGATTTTTTCCACAAAAGTGAACTGTTTGACAAAATGCTTTGGTAGACATGTATGGAAAATGTGGTAGCATAGACAAGGCAGTGAATTGTTTGAAAAAATGCCTCAAAGAAATGTGGTCTCATAGAATGCCATGACAAGCAAATGCAATTGGCAACTTGCTCCTAGTTATTACTTATGCAATGTGAAGTAATTGCATAACTACTTAGGTTGACTTTGTAAAAACTATATTATTGTAATTGAAATTTTGTCATGTATCAACATCTAGTTATTATTTATGCAATGTGAAGTAATGCTTTGAGTTTGAAAGGTGTGCAATGCAATGTAATCAAAGATATGAATATAAACTACATAAATCTATTTTTTACAATTCATTAGTTAAACTCTTTATTTTATTTTCTCTCTATATCTATAGGCTATGGAAATGCCTTTCAATTTCAAAAAAATAGCTTTTAATTATCTCTTGTTTTACAATTTTTTACCTTTTTTTTAAATCCGATCTTTTTCTGATTTTTGAATGCATGGGTTATGTTAGTATTGCTCTCATATTGCATGCATAGTAATGTAGTGTTTATATTTGTGGCCTTTGTATCTGATTAGCATGAAGCTAATAGTAACATTGTAATGGTTTTTTAGTAAATTAGATTGATCATTGTGAAATCAATGACTAAATAAATTATAAAATCAATGACTAAATAAATGACTAAAATCAATGACTAAATAAATGACTAAAATTATTTGTTCATAAATTTGATAATTGGTATAAATGACTACAAAATAAACCACTAGGCCAGTCAAGTGACTAAAGTTAGTCATTTATATGCAATTTTTAGTAGTTTATTTAGTATATATTGTTGTTTGTGTCTTAGTAGATTGTTGGAAATTCTATAAATCACCATACAAACATGATAACCATATAATAAAATTTTATACTTCTATAAAATTATATAGACCAAATGCAATGATGCATAAATATAAGAGCTAAAACTAACTGCACAATTACAATGTATAGATAGTACAACCATATGAATTTGTATAGATCCATATAGTTGTATTGATTTTAGAAAAAAAATTCCTAAGACAAAATATCACCTAAAATTTCTTAGACTTTGATTTTGATGTTTGGATAGGTGATATTAGGGTTTTGACATCTTCAAGATGCAATCATGAAGTCTATTTTGCACTAGGATGCATCATTTAAAACTCTTAGACAAAACTCTCCAAAAAGAAGAATGCAAATTGTAGATTTGGAGCTTTGACACTATTTAATATTTTTTTATCCAATCCCACAACAACCCAAGGATCACCTACAATCAAAGTACCTTTTCACATAAGAGAGAAGAAATTAATTTTCTATGAACTAGAGAATTTATGAGATGCTAAATGAATAATGATAGAATATATAATTAAAGATCCTTCTTATAAAGATAAATATGAAACCATAAGATAAAATAAGACCATAACATGTGTCTTAATCATATGATTTGAGACACAAAAATCAAATGACCTAAGTAAGCTTAAGTATGCTACTGTGAATAGGGCCTAATAAGAAACCGATTAAGTTACCATCTTCACACTAAAAATTTCAAGTAGTGTATGTAATCAATGCTAGAGGATTATAAGATTGGTAAATTTATCTTATGAAGGAAGAAATAGCGATAATAGTAAAGAGTATGCACATTAGATGCAAAAACTACATAAGAGAATAAAATGCCATGTGGAATAGAGTAATTATAAATGTAAATATTAAGTTGATCTTTTTAGAAGACATGTGTGATTTGTAATAAAAAAAAATTATTCGTTTCATTATTGAAGAAACAAATATTCCCCTAAGGAGAATATAACAAGTTGAAGTAAAAAAGAAGTAGTCCCTATAAGATATTGAGAAAATTTGGAAATAATCTTTATCAAGATGAACTATGTAAATGCAATAGGATATCACTAGTATTTAACATTGTAGATTTATATTAGTATAAGGAGATGAGGTTGAATTTGACAAGAAATTTGAGTGATAACTTGAAAAAAACTAGTAAATAAAAGCTAACCAGATGAAATTGAAGAAATACTAGATGAGCAAGTTACCAAGACATGACATGCAAGTTACAAATAGTACTTGGTAAAATGGAAATGAAAAGCATGAGAACAAAGTGCATGGCTAACATAAATTGAGTTCAAAATTTTTGGAGGATACAAGAACATTATTGTTGATATTAATGAGGATAGTCATAATTCTCAAATAAAAGGAGAATGATGTAGGAGCTATTCAAAAATTATAGTTGGCAAAGTTGTCCTTCCACTTGACACTATTTACTAGACCTTTCTACTACTTTTGAATTCTAATTTTCTATTTTAAGTAGATTAAGAATTCTTAGGAATCCAAACCTCTTTAGTCATACATATTTTTGTTTTAGCATTTGCAAAATGAGATAAAGGAAATAGAAAGATATGAAAAAAAAATCATTTAGTAGTGTATTGAAAGAAAAAGAAAAGAAATAAATTGTTAAGGATGCTTAATTTCTTTGTTTTTAAGTGTATTCGATAAAATAGTTAAAAATAAAGAAAATAGGTCGAAATTGAATCCTAACATTCTAATAATTTACTTGCAATAGATTTGAGACTAAAAAAATGCAAGAGGCAAGGCCTAGGAAACTAAAAAACAAGAAATAAAAAATAAGATAGAATAAGAAAGACAGAAACATAAATTGTTGTACTAGAATTTGATTGAGTGTGTTGGAGATAGAATATGTAAGGATTTGGGAGACCATAAATCAAGTTTGGAGGCAAACAAAGGTAAGTTCAAACACACACAAGTAGAGTATTTTTTACATTCAAGATCAAACATGTCTCTTAACACAAATGTTCTCATATTGAGCTAAAAATATTGGACAAATGAATTTATTGATGTACAAGATGGAAAATTGAGATACAAATCATGTGATAAATAAAAAGAGAGAAATTAGTACAGAATTATATTATCCTATACTTGTAGAAGGAGAAAGAAAAATAGAAAAAACAAACCCTTGCACCTAATAAAAATTGATGAAATCAATTGTATGGGTTGTAGACGACTAAGAAAATATTTTTGTAAAATCTATGATGTAGGAATTGCTATATGGCTAGGAGGTGCTAGTATGGACACAATTAAACTAGGTCCAATGCACTGATTTTTTTAGTGGCTAATATTCACCAATTGGCTAATAGTTGAAATTTGGGAATCCAAAATTAGCTAATAGTTTGAGTTGTAACATGACTTGAATCACTACTTTTTAACAAAATTTTATTATAGTCTTCTTTAAATCACCGAAGAGTTTATTTTATTAAAAAAATTAACTCAAAAGTTTTCCATGATATTTGACACATGATTAGATCATATTCACCTAAATTTTATAAGTTATAGTAGAAATCTATATTAATTCGCCAGTAGTATATCATAATTATTAGTTTTTTAGGGCCATATTTCCAATCTTTAGTTTCCACCATTGATTTACAATATAATCTAATGGCCTCCATTGTATTCCATGAGGTAAAATGTAACCACGATTTGTAATGATCATGGGGCCTGTGTCACTTTTGGATCATTGATATTTTAAGATCAACAATCCAAAAAAAAATTTGGGCCCCATGAGCATATTACAGATCATAGTTACATTTTACTTCATTGAATACAATGAGGGTCATTAGATCAACGATGCAAAAAGAAATTTCAATCCCCATGAGTATTAAATATCATGGGTAAATTTTACCTTGCAGAATACGAGGGTCATTAGATTATATTTTAAATAAATGGTGGCAAGTAAATATTATAGTCCACCCCTTAAACCCATCAACAATTTCCACCCTTGAGCCCCTACTTTTCCATAAAAAATATTTTTTAGATTGAAAGGATTCACCATCATAATTAATGCATTTTCCTATTATTTTTCAAGATTCGCCAACATTTTCTACAAAATTTTAGTGATGTAAAAAAATCGCCAATAAAATTAATATTTAAAAAAAGAAGGAAATATTCGCCAATAGAAATTAATATTTTCGCCCAAAAAATGAAATATTCGCCAAGATTTTATATCTTTTTTGACAGGGGTTTCTTAAAGTTATCAATGGTTCAATGCATTAGGCACTAGAATTTCAAATGTGCAAGGGACAAGATTTTTACCTAGAAGAGAATTGACTAGAACTTCAAATTAGCATAATTTTTTGTAAAGCTCCTTTTCAAAATCTTGACCACTTTTCTCTTCTACCACATATGCCACAAGTGCCCATATTCTTATTTATTTGACCTACAACTAAATCCTTAAAGACTATACAAAATGGAAAGGTTAATTGGAAAATTTCCTTAGCTAGCCCCAAAGGGTATTCAAACAAGATCCACCTAAATATTTATAATGAAAACAATGTAATTATATTTAAACTATGATGAGCATGTAAGTGAAAACATATAAGTCAAACCATATTTTGTGATGAATAGGTGTCAAAATTATCAATTATAAAGTAATATAGTACACATACTCAAAGAAGGGTGGGTGGATATAAAATCACACCCTAATATCCCAAATGGGTTTGTATCCCAAATCAAAATACATAACATAAACATCCACTAAGTGTGAGAAACAATAGCTCAGGGGGTTGGGACACGGAGGTCCCAACACTAACTCTAAACAATGATATATATGACTAAATAAACTACTAAAAATTGCATATAAATACTAATTTTGGTCCGTGACCGTGGGAGTTTATTTCAGTCATTTATAATCGACAAATTTATATTTAAAACTATTTTAGTCATTTATTTGAATCATTGATTTGGTCATTGATTTGGTCGTTAATTTAGTTATTGATTGTTATTAGCGGTCATTTATTTAGTCATGGTAGTGATTTATTTTAGTCATATATTTAGTCATTAATTTAGTCATATGTTTGGTCATATGTTTAGTCATATATTTGGTCATATATTTAGTCATTAATTTAGTCCTTATTTGAGTCATATATTTGTCATTAATTTGGTCATTAATTGTTGTTAGCGGTCATTTATTTAGTCATTAATTTGGTCATTGCTTTTGAGTCATTATTTTGAGTCATTACTTTGGTCATATGTTGGTCATTTAGTCATATTTAGTCATTAATTTAATCATTACTTTAGTCATACAGTTAGTCATTAATTCAGTCATTTTATTTATTAGTTTTCATTAATTGGTAGTAAATATAATCACAAAATAAATAATTTATTAAATACCATAAATTTTATAATGCAAAACTAACATAATTTTAAATTTGAACTAAAAGATAAAAGTAAATAAAAATATTACATATGCGTATAAGCTACAACATACTAGAATTAAAAGATTGATTCAACATCATGATAAATAAAGGTAATCTACAATAAAAAAATTTAATGCAAATATATATCAATATATATATCAAGTTATAAGATGTCAAAGATGTCTAAGAGTATATATGTAAATATAATAAAAAATGTCAAAGTTGTCTAAGAGTTTCCAAGTCTTTCAAATACACCATGATAATTAAGATCCCTGAACAACATATTCAAAATACTGCATAAAGTAGTGAGCCAAGATGTCTAGCAACTAGTACATGATAAATATGTTCAACTATGTCATTTTTTGCAAATATTTTAGTGGCCACTGTGTGAAGGTTCCCTCTTTCTCTTTCAGACGAACAACTCCATCTATTTTGTCTTCATAAACAAGGGGTATGTTACTTGTGACCTTTAAAATGTTTACATTTTGATTTGCATCTCTTGTTCCTTTCAAGTTGACTCCATGTACAATAGATAGGGAGTGGATCTACCCAATGCCCACAACATCACCATCTAATGGATCCAACACCTTAACTTTATCCCCTTCTTTGAGTTTATCAATACATTCCTGTAAAAAGAAAAAAAATAACACATTATATTACATAGGTATTGATTACCCTTGTTTGCATAATAAAACAACCATTACTTACTTAAATAGTACTTGTATGTGTGTGTTAAAATAATTGCAATGATACCTCATGAATGTTTTACCCTGAAAATCACCTTAGCAGTCTCACATTTTTGTTGATCAAGAGGCCTGATAGTCTAGATGATTATTATCATCCATAGGGTATAAATTCAACAAAAAGAGAATGGGGGAGAGGGATTAAAGTAAGCATAGATTCCAAGAACCATTCATCAATCTAATTTACTAAAAAACCAACACTCATAGCAGTGCTTACAATGCTATTATTAGCTTCATGCTAATAAGATACAAAGGCCACAAATATAAACATTACATTACCATGCAATTTTTTTGGGCATATGGTTTAAATTATGTTAACTTGAATCTTGCAAGGTCAATAAAAAAGGATGCACAAGGCAGCCAAAATAAATCCAAAGCATGATGTTCAACTTATATTATATTTGATCTATAACAATCCTTGGAAGATATGTTGAGTTTTTATGACATTCAAAAGTTACACTTCATCCATGTTCCTACTAAACTTGCATAAAGGCTTCCAACAATTTTTTATGCATGAATAACATAAACTAATAAACTTGTATAGTTTTCTCTTTAGATTACAACAGCTACATGCAGCTCAATCAATATGTCATTTAGACAAATAAAAAATTGTAAGATTTAATATTCAATACCATAGAACACAGAAAATACGATAAAATGTGTTCACTGAGGTCATCACAGAACTCACCGTGTTTGGAGAAGCAAGCTGCTTTCCACTCAACATACTAGCAGCTGATCTTTTTCCAAACCCATTCTCATAAGCCTGCTTGTGCATACAATTAGCAATTTAAATATCAACAAGCATTCCATATTAACTATTGTTCAGTAACCTTATTACAAACCTGCCTTATAACATAGAAAACGAGAGAAAATTACAAAACATACATTTCTACCAAGGTGTGAGGAGTCAAAAATTAGGAAAAAAGAATTTTTTACCCAAAACTTGTGGATGATAGTTAATTTTTGTTCAAAATTTCAATTCAGCTTATAAACTCGAAGTTAACATTTTGAAAAAATGATTTGACCAGGTATAGGGTTGGTTTCCATCCACACATAAGGAGATTCGTAAAAAAGGATGCACAAGGTAGCCAAAAATAAATCCAAAGCATGACATTCAACTTATATTATATTTGATCTATAACAATCCTTGGAAGATATGTTGAGTTTTTATTACGTTCAAAAGTTGCACTTCATCCATGTTCCTACTAAACTTGCATAAAGGCTTCCAACAAATTTTTATGCATGAATAACATAAACTAATAAACTTGTATAGTTTTCTCTTTAGATTACAGTAGCTACATGCAGCTCAATCAATATCTCATTTAGACAAATAAAAAATTGTAAGATTTAATATTCAATACCATAGAACACAGAAAATACGATAAAATGTGTTCACTGAGGTCATCACAGAACTCACCGTGTTTGGAGAAGCAAGCTACTTTCCACTCAACATACTAGTAGTTGATCTTTTTACAAACCCATTCTCATCAGCCTGCTTGTGCATACACATCAACAATTTAAATATCAACAAGCATTCCATATTAACTATTGTTCAGTAACCTTATCACAAACTTTCCTTATAACATATTAGAAAACAAGAGAAAATTACAAAACAGACATTTCTACCAAGGTGTGAGGAGTCAAAAACTAGGAAAAAATAATTTCTTATCCAAAACCTGTGGATGATAGTTAATTTTTGTTCAAAATTTCAATTCAGCTTATAAACTCAAAGTTAACATTTTGAAAAAATGATTTGACCAGATATAGGGTTAGTTTCCATCCACACATAAGGAGATTAGTAAAAAAGGATGCACAAGGCAACCAAAAATAAATCCAAAGCATGACGTTCAACTTATATTATATTTGATCTATAACAATCCTTAGAAGATATGTTGAGTTTTTATAATGTTCAAAAGTTGCGCTTCATCCATGTTCTTACTAAACTTGCATAAAGGCTTCCAGAAAATTTGTATGCATGATTAACATAAACTAATAAACTTGTACAATTTTATCTTTAGATTATAGAAGCTACATGCAACTCAATCAATATCTCATTCAGACAAATAAAAAATTGTAAGATTTAATATTCAATACCATAGAACACAGAAAATACGATAAAATGTGTTCACTGAGGTCATCACAGAACTCACCGTGTTTGGAGAAGCAAGCTGCTTTCCACTCAACATACTAGTAGTTGATCTTTTTACAAACCCATTCTCATCAGCCTGCTTGTGCATACACATCAACAATTTAAATATCAACAAGCATTCCATATTAACTATTGTTCAGTAACCTTATTACAAACTTGCCTTATAACATATTAGAAAACAAGAGAAAATTACAAAATAGACATTTCTACCAAGGTGTGAGGAGTCAAAAACTAGGAAAAAATAATTTCTTATCCAAAACCTATGGATGATAGTTAATTTTTGTTCAAAATTTCAATTCAGCTTATAAACTCAAAGTTAACATTATCACCTTTCAAACCAATATCACTTGGTTTATCCAGTTTAATTTCCAATTCTCTATTGTGAGTGCTTTGATCTTTTATCTTAGCACAAAATGCTAGGCATGTGATGGCCTTTTTACCTTTTCAAAAAAATCCCCTTTCTCCTAGTTGCTTGCATTTATTTGCTAAGAGTTGCTCTTAAAAAAGATTGATTTTGGAGCTACTTTTATTGTTTGGTGAGATCACATGCACTCTATTTAATACATTCAAATTAAGGAATTCACTTGAAATTATACATTTATAACTCAAGCTAAATAGAAAGATATAAAAACTATTTTACTCCTTACAAGCAAGATCTACTCAT
>VDFB02145465.1:0-13748 GCA_007258455.2 Sequoia sempervirens
TTAAAGATTCAGCACAAAATCTCTGCAGCTGTTTTTAAATGCTCCACATTAATAATGCACGTCTGACATATTTCTGCAGATTCTGAGCAAATGTCATGCTGATAGAATGGCAAACCATAACAAAAACTTCATCCTTGACACCCTTCATAACAGATTTAGCCCACTGGAATGCTCCCAACCTTTCATCCTCTAGTACTCATATTTCCGATCAAACTGCCCTGTTCCTAGTTTTTGGACATACCAATTTATTCCATTTAAAGTACCAGTCAATTTCCAATTTAAATACACTTTAAAACTGGATATCGAATGATTTTTGGATATATCTTAAAAGTTAAAAGTGGACAACCAATAATCATGTAAACAAATATACACACTTTAAAAGACACCTGATCTATCTTTATATTTCTTTCCTCTGTGATGGCAGGCTGTTCATACTTCATTGTGAAAATGGATTATCTTTTCTCATCTTTTACATGCTCAGTCAGTGCTTCTCATATTATTAGAGTTTCTGTTGTAAATGTTAATGGGAATCGGTCTTGATCTGCACGGTTAGGAAGATCTTTTGGACGTTAATGCTTACTCTTAGATAAATATTTTTCTTGGTGGATTAACTATTGAAAACAATGATTTGGTTGCCTTGCTTTGATATTCCACTCAATTCTCAGCAAACTTAAATAATATGATGCATCTACAAAAGGTCAATATGAAGAAGTTTATGTTTATGTTTAATGCTATTAAGCAATGAATACAAGCTTATATTATTTTTGTTCTCAATGAACACCAAAGATGGCCTTGGCCCTTGGATGAAGCACTTGGAATCTATCCCAAATAGATTTTAATTTGTAGCCTAGGTTCTAGCGGCTTAGCCATGTCATTTTACTTTTAATTGATATCTCATGGCAAGGAAGTCTGGAAGATCATACAATTCTTCTGGAGGCAATCAAGAACGCCAATGTGGTTATCTCCACAGTGGGAGGGGCCCAGATAATGGATCAGTTAAAGATTATCAAGGCAATTAAAGAGGCTGGAAACATTAGGGTATGTAATTGTTCCCCAAGATTCATAAAAATTATTTTGGTAAACCATAGTATGTTTCAATGCTGATGACCTTGCAGAGATTTTTCCCATCTAAGTTTGGAAATGATGTTGATAAAGTCCATGCAGTTGAACCTACTAAGACCCTGTTTGCTAACAAGGCCAAAATCTGTAGGGCCATTGAGGCAGAAGGCATTCCCTACACATGTCTCAAGCAATTGCTCTGCAAGGTATTTTGTGCCAAATTTGGGGCAACCAGGTCTGTCTGCCCCTCCAAGGGATAAAATTGTTATTTTAGGGGATGGCAACTCCAAAGGTGGGGAAAATGTTTATAGAGCTTCTGTTTGTTGAGTAAATTTTCATTTCCCTGTGGCATTTAATCCTTGCAATAATCTTTCCTAATATATTGCTAAACTGAATGTCCAGCTGTATTTGTGAAAGAGGAGGATATTGGTACTTTTACTATCAAGGAAGTGGATGACCCAAGAATTGTGAATAAGACCCTATATTTGAGGATTCCTGCCAATACCTTTTCTCTCAATGAGCTGGTAGCCTTGTGGGAGATCAAGATAGGGAAGACTTTGCAAAAGGTCTATGTCCCAGAGGAAGCTGTGCTGAAAGAAATTGAAGGTTGGTAGTATCAGTTTCACAAACTTGGTTGTTTATGGATTGATATTACAATATGTTTACATTTATTGATAGAAGTACAATTAGAAATTTGAAACAAGTGTTTAGGATATATGTTTTTTAGTTAGTGAAATGGCTTCTTGTAAAATGGTATGCAGACACACCATTTCCAGCCAGTATACTCATTGCTACCTGTCACTCCATTTTTGTGAAAGGGGACCAAACCAACTTTGAAATTGGACCTGATGGCATGGAGGGCAGTCAACTCTTCCCAGATGTAATATATACTCCTGTTGACGAGCTTCTTAACCAGTATGTATGAATTTGAAAGTGATAATATGGTAGAATATGTAATTTTGAAGGTAACAACCTAAGAGGTTTAGACACTATAAGTTGATTGCTGTCCACAGTGTTTAAGAATAATATTCAGGTATTTTAAAGGACAAATCCTTGTAATAGTTTAGGAGATACTTTGTTTAAATTTGTATATTTCTCTGAATTATGAATGGGTACCTATCAATGTTCTTATAACTCTGTTTGTTAATTTATAAGCAGGAACTATCTTATATTTATGTATTTTGAGAGGTTTCATTAATTATGAATAATCATATCTTTAGTTCAAATTAAATTTATATTATGTTTCTTTAGCTAATAATTGTTGTCCTAAATTGACAATTTAGTTCATCCTTAATTTTATAATATTTATTTTTATTTTTTGAAACAAAGGAATTGTTCTAAAAGAGAACATATTTTGGAATATTTTTTTGAATTGTTTTAAAAAAATCATAGACATTAAAAGAAACCAAGCAATGGAATTGTAACTATAATTAGTGAAATGTTTTATAGAATATATAGTATTGCAAGGTTGAATCTATATGAAAAAAATATATAAAATATTTTAAATATTTAATTAAAAATGTTTTGAGGAAATGTTTTGGTGATAGAAACTTTTTATTCAAGGTATTATTAAATAGTTACTTTTATTGACTATACATTATAAATATTGTAGGAATCAATGGTGACTCCTAACACCCCTAAGTGGCTAGATCAAAATATCTTCCACAAGAGAGAAAATGACAAGAATGACTATCATGATTCAAGATTCATACACGTACATGAGAGGCCTTTTATATAAAGACGAGGTGAGAGATAGGATTAGACTAGATTGTGACGTGTTTTAATCCTATGTTATGAGATAACTATTAAATGACCTAAGTAACCAATATTAAATAAATGTAAAAAAGAAGAAGATATTATACAATCTAATCTAGACACCTAAGACCTAAGCAAACTTAACATGTGAATAAGTCCCTTTGTTAGAAATTAGCTAAGGTGAGACATTTATTCACACCAACACCCACCCCTTAAGTGCAACTTAGGGAGAATTTTACTATGCACACTATGCAAATACTATGACTATGGGTCTTGGCTACTAGGCCATGTTAGGTACCCATTTACAATGCAAATGCAAACAATCTCTCACAAGAAAAGGAAAGGAGAAAACCTAGTGGGACAAAACTCCTCTCCAAAAGACATAAAAGATTCAAAGAAGAGGGATGTGTAGGACTCAATGATACTCTGGGACTACATCCATCATGTATATATACAATCAATGACCTATAATAGGAAAAAGGAGAGACAAGGTATCCCCCTACAGTGAAGAAGCTCCAATGCTAATGAAGATTTCCTAAAAAAAAAAAGATGATCCAATGTATATGAGAAACATGCCTTCCTTTGGGAAGAAACAAGTCCATAGGTAGATGAAGAAGCCACTCCATGTTAAGTTGAAAGGTGGGCCTTGGATGAACTCTCAACATTTTGAAAAATCATTAGAAATCTCTAGGCTTGAATAAGTTACAACATAAGCATGGTCAAACTCAACCAAGGAACATGATAAATCAAGGGAATGAGGAAACTCATGAATGCCAATCTCCAAAGACAATGAAGATGGGATAACGGTTGTGTTGAAATTTTCATCAAAGAGGAGAGAAACCCCCTTAAGTGTGTCCTCCAAATCTGCAATACGAGACTCCATAAACAAGTTAGAAATCCCTATCAAATATTCATCCCAAAAAGTAAGATTTTTAAAAACTATGATCATCCTATTGAATATAAGCACTGATAGCTAAAGAAGAAAGAGGTGGAGGAGTGGAAATATTAGCACTAGTCTCTAGAATACCAAGGTTTAGATGACCAAATTTCACCTCACAAGCATGATTCACACTTGATGAATGGTGTGAATAATAGTCAAAGGAACATTATCATTAGTAGAAAAAAAATGGGAAAAGGAATACAAATGAGATGAATGATCAACCATCCTGATAGCAATGATCTCTCTCGTCTCCAAGTCCCTTATGTATAATCTATTTGGAGTGAACTCAACTTTTTACATTTTCCACTATGAGTGATTTGATAAACAAAAAGGAGATTAGATGACAAGGAAGGACACCAAGTACATCATTAAAAGTGTCTTCTCCCATGTCAATAGAATCCTTTCCACACACCTTCATATATATGTGTTATTACCCATTAAAATATTAGGTGAATTTCAAGGCTAAGCCTGAAGAGAAATTTCCCATAGATGATGGCATATGATGAGATGCACCTAAATGAAAAATCCATTTTCCAAATTTAGGACTTGTAAGGGTCAAGAGTGTTTGTCCTTTTTTTTTAGTTTAGTTGTACCTCATGTTTTCCCTGACCAAGATGATGAACCTATTGCAGATTGAGATGTTGAAGAATAAGAGGACACTAATAAGGGAAGCAAAATGTTGTTCTTCTGAAGAAGATGGGTTAGTTCATCAATTTTCTTATCATAACATATGTGCTCATTGTGTCCTATCCTTTTGTACTATGCATATTTCAAATTCTTCTTTTTATATGGTTCCTCTTTAGAAGAGGAAGTTGACTCGAGAGTTCTTTGTGAAGGTGAATACTTACCTTGCTCATTATACTTGGGGTCCTTGTTCTTGTTCTTACCTTTTCCACCTAAATCCTTTTGGATCTTTTTACAAGAAGATCATGCTTTAATGTCCCCATGTGTTCCAAATTTTCTTGTTCCCTTGTGAATTGTGCTACAAATCCATCAAGAGAAGGTAGTTTGTGTGCATTTCCTATAGAATCCATAGTAGCATAAAATGTAGAAACAAATACTAAATAATCATGACCAATCTTAGCAAGAATAAAAAGAATTAACTATTCATCCTCTTTGGTGACCCCATAGTAAAATAACTATAGACTACGAGAATTGAGCTTAGAAAATTCTTGAATATTATCAAAATATGAAGGATTAAGACTCATAAATTTATTCTCCAACTTAAATTTTCTCATTTTATTTTTCTTACCAAAGAGACTCTCTAGGATATTACAAGATGCAACATAATGCCTATTCTCTAGAGAAATGGACAAGATTAGAGTTCCAAGGGCTCCATCCCTTCTATCAAATCATTTTCTTCTTTTTGTAGCTCTTGTGAGTTCTAGATCTATGCCAAATGTGATTATTTGCAAATTCAATTTTAATGATAAAACCTCCATTTGTGATTTCCATTGATGATAGTTATTTGAAGTTAGAAACTTGTACAATTTTTGAAATTCCATGATAAAATTAGAAAGTACAATAGAGGAACAACAAATTACCCCTTGTAACACAAGAAAATAACCCCTTTGTGCCAAAGAAAATTCCCCCTTTTTACAAATTGACAAGTTATTGGCCAAAGGAACAATTCGGCTTCAAATTAAAATTTTAAAATTTTGGAAAAAAAAATGCAAAAATTACATGTATAAAACTAAAGTGCTCCTCAACACCTTCCTAATGCCACATGAATCAAGAGATAACAAGTTATGATCCTACAAGATGAAAAATTAGATATGACTTCAAGCTAGGAAAACATACATCAAATAGAAAAAATATGAAAAATCACCTACACCACTAGAAAATTGACAAAGCTAGCTTTTTGGAAGTATTTATTTTTGCAAAAATGGATTGAAATTTATTGCAATTTGAAAAAAAATTCCTATTTTAGTGCTTCATGGTCAAATTAAAGCCTTCAAGGTTGGCTCCTAGTCATCAATATGACCACCAATTTAATTGAGGGAAAAAACTAAGGGCCATCACTTGAGCAATGATGTGTGGCATCTTAGCAAAGGGATGGGCCATGACACCCTTCCTTCACTAGAAGTAAGCCCCCCTCTTTGGCGTTAGGTGCAAGGGCTTAAACTTGCATCTAAGGGCTAAGACCGATAGGTGAGCTAACAAATTTAGCCAACGAAAATAAAATTTAAATTGATTATTTTTTAAATGATTTTTTTATTAATAAAAAAATGATTTCTTACCATACATGTTGAAATGACAACTTCATATGTACCATTTGACCAAGCATATAGAGGTGACTAATGCTCACATTAGGTGACACAAACACAATACTGCATAAATAATATTTTCCCTAAATATTTTGAGTTTTTCTATAGAATACTAACACCTATGACAATATGATCGATATTGTATGATACAAATCTATACTGTATGGATTTCGTATGAATGATGATGACTAGAGAAAAACCTTTGATGCCCTCAAGAAAAAGTATCCAAACTTGATGAATTGATAGTCAAACTTTAGGTTTTTGGGCTGTCCAAACATGATGGTAGGGTTAGATTTGGACCAAAGTGCTCCAAAAATTCAGCTACCTTATAGATCTAATAACTTTAATAATACTTGAAATCCTTGTAGATCTGACAAAAATACAAAATTTAATGAAACAAAAGATGACATGACTTCCTTTGATTCCTTGTATTTAATCATAAGGTCCTTGAAACCCCCAAAATGCACCCAAAAAATATCTTTAAGTGAAGGTGGAACCATTAGATATGGGAAGGAATTTGTAACAATGGAGATCTAATAACATGTAGGAGTTAATGGTGACTCCCAACACTCCTAGGAACAATTTGTAGACCAAAATATCTTCCACAAGAGAAAAAATGGTAATAATTTTGTTTTCTATGGGTATGGATGCAAGATTGATACAAATTTACATGAGAGGCCTTGCTTATAAAGGAAAGGTGAGAGATACGATTAGAAAAGATTGTGGCATGTGTCTTAATGATATGTTATGAGACAACTATTAAATGACCTAGATAACCAATATTATTATAAAAGTAAAAACAATAAGATATTATAAAATGTTGTCTAGATGGCTAAGAATTTTTGAAAGACACTTGGGACCTAAGTACAATTAACATGTGAATAAGTCCCCTTTGCTAGGAATTAGCTAGGTACATGACATTTATTCACACCAACAAATATTCATGTTGTTCTTAAAGTAAATTACAAGGGTTTTGTATGCAAAAAATACTAAGGCTATGGGTTGACATTATATTAGTCTTTTACTTCTTCATGCTTGTGTGATGTTCTTTATGTTCTTATTCCTTTTATGACATTGATTTGGAGGCTTTTTAGTTCCCCATTCACCTTTCTCTCTTTTGGAGTGGAGTTTTTCCTATGAGGTTTTCTCCTTTTCTTGAGTTTTGAGATATTAGATTGTTTGTACATGGGTGCCTCATCAAGCCTTGTTTTATGAGATGCATGATGCATTAGCTAATAATTAATTAATTATTAGTCTAATTCATTTCATGCACTTAAGCTAAACTTAGGATTTATTTTTTATGTTAAGTGAAGTGAACTATTATTAGATCATTTTTTCTGATCACACACAATGTTGACAATTGTCATGATCTAATCCATTTACCATTTAGGATTGCTCCTATAAATCACTCACTCTCATTATATTATCTTGATGATCTCCTTGAAGATTCTTGAGGTTTTTTCTATATGTATTTTTGTTGATGATCTATAAAAAATTATTATTTTCAACTCTCTTTGCTTGGAAGGTCTTTTTGTTCATTGTTTGTTCCTTGTTCTCATGTTTATTCATAATTCTATCAAAGGAAATATATTTTAAAAATGGAGGTAAAATGGACACTCAAATACATATTTAAGCTTAGAAGTCAAATATTAGTGATGGAATTCTTATTTTTTCAATTCATTTAATCAAATAGAATTTTACATCTTGTTCATCTATCACTATAGATTAGAAGACAAAAAGCTCCCAATTTCACAACTAGTTGGTAGATGAAAACCCCTATTGTAGCATTGTGTGGTTCCCTGTATGGATTGTGTTTGAGCTACAATAATATGCTTAGTGAGTGGCTTCTACAACCCATATTTTTAAGTGAAAGGTGGCTCCCTTAGCACCTAGGTTTTGTAATTCTAAGATGACTCCTTTACCACCATTGTTCTAAATTTGCTACAATTTTTTTATAATAAAATGTGTTACTAATGTTCATTCAAATATTTAGTAATATGAAGTTGATTATAATTAGAAATCATGTTGAATTAATAAAGAGTGATTAGTTATTATGGATGGTTGTATTAATTATCACATTTCTAAGGGTTTTTTCTTAGTTTTTACATATATATTAATAATAATATGTTTTTATTATATCTAATTTGTAATAAATAAAATTCATTTTTGTTTACTGGAATTGAATTGAGTAATTTAATTATATAATATTATTATTAAGGATATTATAGTGAGGACCTATATGCCTATCTATCAACACAATTTTCTAATTTTGACTATTTAGCAACTGAGGTTCACCCTACCTTATCACTTAGGTGATGATATGTCAATTATAATCATATTATTATTCTCATTACACTTCATTCCTCATTGCATTATTCTTTTCATCTAGTGGAATCCACTTTGGCATGTATTTTCATGACCATATTTTATATAATTGCAATCACATGCTTAATTGTATTTTATGATCCATATCATTACAATGGGGAAAATTAAACATATTAAATGCCTTTCCTATCAAATTATGTGCTTAATATTAGTAAAAAAGTGTCTCAACCATGTAATTATAAAATTTTACTATTTATAGTAAGTATATGTTTGAGCATGAATGGCTTCAAAATTTCCCCAAAGCTACAAACAAGCCAAATAAACATGCTAATAAATTTTTGACCCAAGGTCATGTATTGATTTTAAGATATTAAAGTTTCCATTTTCAAAAGTCAAAGTCAATTTTGAGGCAATTAAAGGCCATGTCTTGAGCCCAAAAGTGGTCATAATTAGAAAATCCAAGTATAGATTAATAGATCACTTCACAAGCCTTCCAATGGTTCAAACAATTCATCAATCAAACTACTAGATCAAAATTTATGGCCTCCAAAAGTTGGGTCTCCCAAATTGTGAAATGTGAAATGTGTTGGATACATAAAAGAGTTGTAAGGGAGAGTTACATGTGTTGGTGTACATGTTTAGACACACCATAGGGAATTATTGATTGGAAAATTTGGTGCCACTTTTTGTGTGGTTTTAGCTCAAGGTTTTGTCAGTACCATTTGATGGTTTCATGTATTGTATCTCCTATATATTAGGAGCTTGAGATGGAAGTTGAGTGTGAAACTTAAATATGTTGAGTTTAATTTGAATTTCTAGTTGGTGATACATGCATGAGAGACATTTCTCTATAAGTTTATTGTAATCCTATTGATTTTTGAATAAAATATCGTGGCTTTTGGATTTTGAGGTGTTTCTTCTTGAAAGGATTTTCCTCATTTAAATAATTGATTGGTGGTACAAAATGATATTTATATTTAGTTTTCATAGCTATTGTAATGATGTAAATTTTTTTGCATAACCCTCCTCTCAAGATTAGTGTGAGAATCTATTCTAGTACCTCAACATCCAGGTACACTCCCTATTCCCCATGTTACCACTAGGGTCGTATCATATTATCAAACTAATATTTTTGCATGCTCTTGGATGCCACAAGTGTATATCCTTAGCCTAGAGTTATATATACTTACACACATATCTATGGTCATTGAAGGTTGCATCACCATTTTTCATTTTTTTATAATAGGGGGTTAAGTGTAAGAAGTTTGGTCCACTTTTAAGGGAAATGTCATTTTTCATCTTTAAAATAGGTACCCATTTTAAAGTGGGTACTCATTCCAAAAAAATTGAACCACAAAATTTATGTTTTTGATTTATATTTAGACTCAGAAAAGGTATGGTTTAACTCAAACCTTAGCCTTGGACATGCAAGTACAAGGTCATGGCAATGTTAAGAGAAACAACTTTGGCAATATCATGGATAACGAGATTTTTTTAAGATATTTTTGTGAAATTAAGACCCATTATAGATGACAATGTCTAGTTTTCAAATATGTAATTTTTTATGATTGAATTATTTTCTATTTTCAGTTAGGTTTTGAGGAAACTAGTCCATAAATTTGAAATTTTAGGTTTACGTATTTTTAACAACTTTTAATTTGTTATTTTTCTTGAAAAAAAATTATATGGAATCAATCTATAGACAATTCTCTAAACAATGAAAAAAATCAAAATATGATTAGTTTAGGTCAAATTATGGTGTCTGTACAAGAGGGTTTTCAAAAACAACAATTAGGGTCAATAAAAAATTAATAAAAAAGAATATTGTGAAACAAATATAAAAAAAATCCTCATCAATCTTTAGTATAGTACACATCTTTCACCAAAAGAAATTATAAAAATACTTTTATCTACCTAGTGAAATTATGGCATTCGTACATGTGCATGGTATGGTCCTAAAAAAGCAACTTTTAAAAGTGGTTTTTATACATGTTTATTAAAAATTATTTCATATCATCTAGGCATTAAAATAAATTACACATTTAAAACTAGACTCAAAATACTAAATTTTATATTAGTGGACTTTTAAAAGATTCAATGTGTAAGTAATTCAAATTTTTAGTCTAATTGTGAAAAAATTTGAAAATCGGGAAAAACATTTCCACTTTTTGAACATTTTGTCGACCCAACTTCTTACACTTACCCAAGGGCAATGTTATACAAAATAACTATCATTCCAAATAGATGTTCTTACCGTGCACTTATTTTACATTCTTATTACACAATTCACTTATTATAATTATTAATTTATTTAATTTACATGCTTACATGCTTTACTCAATTTATATTTCATGTGTTATTGTTCTACTCCAATTAATTACATCCAATGGATGCAACCAATTGAAGGGGGTACATTCTATTACTAACACTCCTATGTTGAGATTGTAGATAGTTACAGACTCATACATAGAGATTCATCATTGTGTGAACAAACAAATCATCACCACATGACATGATAACACTCAATATGACATGTCATCCTATGGTCATCGCATAAGGTGAAGCATTACACCACTTTCCATACAAGAATTTTCCAATCCTACTCTCTCCCTCTTCCTCTCAATATTAATAATAGTAAAATTTAGTTTACATTTATAAATTTATAATTATTGTTACTTACAAGATAATGACTACTCATTATAGGCTCTCGTGGAGCACACATGTCAAAGCACAAATAGTACTAACATCTAGAGGGGTCCATTACTTTATGTGGAATCAATATCCTTTTTATGTCTAAATAACTATGTTACATGCATGTTTTTGAATGCTCATTTAATTTAAGATGCATACTCATGCTAGGATTCGTATGAACCTCATAGTGAGGACAAAATATAATGGTGACATTTAAATACTAATGCCAATTCTCATTCAATTTCCAGATCATTTTGAGTAAATGGATTAATATGATTACATATCAACAAAGTAAATGCAATATTATGTGAAATTAGTATCATTCCATAATCTTTCACCTATACCTATTTGCACATGTTCTCACACATTTTGACTTGATCACATCCTTTCCTACATGTTCCCATGAACTTTACATTTATTGTATCCCCATATATAGAAATTCATTACCCACACTAGATTTACCATTTCATTATCCCAAATCAATCCTAGAAGTGTAGGAACAGTCCCATACCATAGATTTAACACCTAAATTTGTTGTTTTTAAATTCAAATTTTGGTCAAATATTGTCCATTTCTTTCTTGTTGTGACCTAACTTGACACATGTTTGGCATTATTATTACTATGTACTTGTAATTAAAGGCATTCAATACCCATTCATTTAGTAGAAGAGTGAGTCAAACAATCATTGAAAAAATCTTCATAAATCATTCTAGGAACACTTTAATTAGAGCATTAAGATGAATCTAAGTTTGTTATTATCATTAAATAGCCAACATGCATATATTATGATTTTTGTCCTCAATTATTACTTCAACAATAAAAAAAGAGAATTTATTGAATTAAAAGACAAAAGTGCACATTGTTCCAAATTAGGTCCATATGTCTCATGATAAACTCATTTCTATAGAATTAACCCAAATCTCAAATTCAATCTACAAAAGAATTACATATTTTTATTTTGAGGTGGGTATAGATAGAGAGGAGTTTTTTTATCCCTAAGACATTCAAATATGGTACTACATTATAATTGTTCTCTTATCTAAATTGTAAAGTTATGTACCTTCATCCCTTCAAATTTAATTTCTCAATTATCACTCCCACAATTTAAAATTGATTCAAACAAGATTAATCTATACATAAATATATAAATTTATATAATAACATAGATTAACATTGAAAAGATACAATTTATCTTTACAACCCTCAAATAAAACACACCTAATAATAATACTTTTAAGTGCCTAAACAACTTTTACTTTTAAAAACAAAAGTTTAACTACATTTATCATTGTAAACCACAGCTACCTAATTTTAGGTTAACCCACTTCAAACATTCTTTTCTTTATCTTCAATCCCATTATTATGGGAATCATGAAAAAATCACATAAAGCCAACCCTGCCATGACGGCATAAAAATACCACTTCACGTGCATTATTTTAATGTTGGTCACACAAATGTGTTCCCCAAAAAGAGGAATTGTTTGTTAGAAAGGCTGCTTAGTTACCCATTTTGACTCTGAACAATCATGAAAACAATCCTTTCTTCTGGATTTCCAACCAAAAAGTGTAACCAACTATTACTACTTACAATGCAACTAACTATGCAGGAGATTGAGGAAACCCATGCAACACAGCCAGCATATGCTCAGGTCTATCAGACATACGCCTAACAAAGACACAGACCATCAATAGGGTAGTATATACTGCATACAATATGTGAAAAACATAGATTAGATTTTTTGCTTCAATAGAACTACACTAATCATTCATGGGAAAAGGTGGGCGATTTGAAGCAGGTGTGTATGGAGTTCCATAGGTGAAGAGAAGAAAGGACTGTGATCAGTATCCATGCTTAGGACACTATCAGGAGGCCAGTGTTTGATCATGGCCTCCTGTTTATCTAATAAAAGTACTCTGTCCTGCAATGTTTTCAAATAAACTCTTGGAACCTTCCGGAATTCTTCCGACTCTCCACAAAATTTGGCTGTCTGGAATGCCAATAATGGTGCTGGTCTTATGAGGAGTGAAGCCAGAGCTGCATCCTGAAAATTTGAATATGTCATTGAAAACCCATCAGTAATTTCACTTAAAAGTCAGGCACAAGACAATGGGTAAAGAGATGGGCTAGTTTGTTTTTAAGACAAACAAACAACGATGTTTTAGATATGTAAGTTTGATTAATACCTCAGGAGGGCTGAGTTGATAGAGGGTTTCTCTCTGGAATTCTGTGCAGATTTTTGAAGTTGTTGGGGGATGCTCTGGACCAAGACCGTGGTTGAATTCACTCACTTTCAGCAAGTCTGGAACTCCCTGTAGAAAATGTTTTAGGGGGTTGATACTCATCATTTTAATTAAATAGAATTGTAATCGGAAATGAAGCCTTGGCTTCACTTTCTATAAATGAAAAGGAGATGATCGAATTCTCATATCTCTTATGGTTTGTTAAAAAACACAAAAAATTCAAATTTGCTCTCAATAGTAATGTGGAAAGCTTCAAAAAAAACTTCTGCCTCTCTTAGTATGTACAAAATATCATAAATTGACAGATCTTTCATGCCCATTAGCCTATATTCTTACACCATGTAGGTTTAGTATCCAGAATTTTAAGTTTTCCCAGATTCAAAGCAATTTCTACAATATACCTAAAACCATTAGTTGGTCTTATAGCAATGTAATGATATTCATGTTTGCAGACCAGTAAGAATTATGA